>JAYRBW010079350.1:0-24006 GCA_036023295.1 Invenusta paracnida | reverse complement strand
GACTGTCAAAGGGCAAACTCCTCCAACCAAGTGCATAAAAAGTCGAAATGTTATGAAGAAGATGGTCGCTACATTTTTCATGATACATGGACATGTTTCAACTATTCCTGTAGAGGATGAACGTACTGTGACATCAAATTGGTACATCACGGAATGCCTTCCACAAGTTATTGGTGACGCTAGACCGCTTTTATCTGAAGAGGTCAACTTTTACTACATCATGATAATGCTCCTGCACACTCAGCTCTATAGGCAGTTAATTTTATTACCGAAAACAATGGTAATCTTGTTGAACATCCACTCTATAGTCCTGACTTGGCTCCCTGCGAGTTCTTATTTTCTCGTGTCAACGCAAAACTCAGAGGACGCCGATTTCAAAGTGTGGATGATCCAGTGGCTTTCTATTCACAGGAAATCAATCGCATCACTCCTGATGAGTGGACTGAGTGGTTCCAAAAGTGGTTCAAACGAATGCGGAAATGTATTATTTAGCATGGCGAGTACCCCGAAAGGATGTAAAACTTGGCACTTTCTCTGTTTATCAGACTTTATTTGTTGTTAAATTTTGAAATAAATTATATTTTAACTAATTTTTGTGTTTTTGCTATTAGTCCGGAAACTTTTTTGAAACCCCTTCGTAAATGCATATATAACACCAAAAAGAGTGAAGGAAAACAAGATGTGTACTCGTAAATGAATAAAATGATCAAATAGCAAACAACTAAAAATGTTAAAGTAAAATGTATAAAGTCGATAGCTATGCCATGGCTCACTCAATCTTAACACACTTCCATGGAATCTCACTGGCGGAATTGTGGCCAATCTAAAATTAGAATGCCACTTGTTTGCAAGTTAAATCATATATATTTTATATATTTACTATGTATTTGTATAATAATAATATTTTATAATAATTTCGTAATCAGGAAAACCATAGAAATTATAAATAAATTATAAGTTAAACTAAAACTAATCGATTTTACCTGTTTTCTAATAGAGCAACCTAATTTTTCCAGCATAATAGTTTCATTGGATAGCGAGGCATTGAAATTACCATTGTTTCTGGGATGATTTGTCTTCTCTATATATACTATATTTTGTATACATTGATATAATAATTGCATATTACATAATTTGTATTCACTTAGTGAACGTTGATTTGAATATTATAGAATAACTATCACATTTACACAAAGTAACTCACCGTCTATGTACTCTGTGCTCCCCTGATGCTCAGTGAACGCGAACTTGCCCCCCAGAACACTTGGAGTGAAAGGGGAGACCGGGAAGGTGCCGTTAAGAGAAAGACCTCGCATAAAGTTGTGGACCACGGCTGCTCGACCGCTTCGATCGTTCAGGATGTTGTTGCTATGGTGATCGTTGGAGCGTCGATTAGTAAGAATATAGGCATATAAAGGTTTGCTTAGATTGGGTTTATTTTAATTATATGAGATAGGAAACTGTATTGGAATAGAGTTAATTAGTATCTTAAGTCTAATTTAATTTACATATACATTTTGGAGATTGTGTAGTTCTATAATTATTTATTGTGGAAAATATATTTCATAAGATTTTAAAATCTTTCAAAGGAATAAATAACATATGTATACTATAAGCTCTTTATTTGATTTTAGGCCATAAGAGTGAAATAAAAATCTAAAACAGTAAAAATCTTAGAGTTATATTCATAGATATAGATTAACTATAATATTCAAAGTATATTTATTTAAATTATGTTTATTTAAAGTATATCTATATCTAGAGGCTCACTAACATTCTAATAAATTCAAATAATCAATGAATTGATACATACCAATTACCAATTGTCAAATTTTATTAAAATATTAATTTATTAATTTTTCGTTTAAATGTATATTTTGTCCTTCAAAATTTATAGTTGCTTCTAATCCGTCAATAATTTCGATCGCAAAAGGACCACATTTATTTCCCGTTAACATAAAAGTTCAAATTTGATCTTGAATTGCAAGAGACTTTTAATTATTTGAAACCATTACCCTGCTTTGTTGAATATAGAAAATGATTCCTAGACATGAAGTTAAGGTCATAGAAAGGAAAATTTTTTCCGTCGTTGATTTTATTCGTGAAAAAAGCATTATTAACACACACATTATATATATATATATATACCTAATAGGTGAACATTTTGAATGTGAATTAAAACTTAGGATACCTAGCATATTTAGACAGCTATTGAAAAACGGTTTTCATTGCTAGAATCTCATTACAATAATACGCTTATAATTACAATTATGCATCGAGTAAATTTGCCTACTTATTTGCGATCTAATCGATAATTCTGCATTGATTTTACTTAAATAAGTTTGTCTCGTGTGTGCATGTATTTTCATTTATTCTATAGGTACACAGGTAAAGTACAAGATAATTTATTTTATAATTTAAATCGTTTGTTGTCAAGCGTCTATATTACAAAGATGAAAAATTTTCCTTCTAAATAGTTGTTATTGATTCATTTCTATTAATGCATGCGACCCTCCAGTCGAGTACAAAAAAATATTTCGACATAATGTTACATTGACTTAACAATCTACTAAGTATTTCTTCAAGTACAAACAATTCAAAATTAAATAACATTATTTTGTTTTTATTTGAATATTCGTGTTCTCTCATTCTTGAGATGTAAAAAATGAGAGTCAAAGTTTACCCAAAGAACTCACCCGTGAAACACGCCTTCGATTATTTTAGTCCAGAATTGTTTCTTAGAACACGGGAGAGTGCATTTCCGTGTTATCAATTTTTCCCTATCATCTGTTTCTTCAAGTTCAAAGAATTCATTCTCTGAGTCTGAGCTATCTTCTCCGCTTTCAGAGAAATTGTCTGTTTCAATGTAGTCAACAGGATCCGTTCCCGAGCCTTATAAATACACATTGAAGGGTTTTGTCAATTACTGTATTTCAATCGGAGTAGATATTCTATTCTTGTTTAAATAATTAAATAATCAAGATTGTGATGCATGGTTAACTTTTTGCTTACTTTTACTAAAATAAGTGAAAAATTGTATATGGAATTAATATACATAAATAATAAATCTAAAGTTTTAAATCCTTAAAAATATCTATGTCATTTCCATTTGTTAGAGGAATATTTAAATTCAAAAACAAAATACAAAATTAAAAATAGTCAAGAAACAATTATCACTCAAAAAACAAAGATATTATTCAATAAGAGGTTTATCTAATCATATCTAATAAATTTGATGTGGTTTGAATTTCATGCCCACCAAAAACTAAAATCCGGCTTTACATAAAGGATAATTCGCAAATCTATCCAGTTGTATAGAGGATAAATACATATCCTCGTGTGCGTTTATAATTTCAATTTTACAAGCTGTTCTTAGTAAAAACATTAGATACATACCAATATTTTTAATGGCAGACATTCGTATTGATTCGGTAATGTCTTCACACTCATGAAGAATGGTCCGAATACTCTGTTTTCGCAAATTCCGTTGTGAAGCTTCCTCCATGGAATTCTCTCGGTTTACCTCCCCTGCGTAATAATTAGTGCTTAGAATAATGACTTAAGCTTCAAATATATTATGTACACAGTATGTTACCAGTTAAAATGTGACAGAAACCTATTTCCTTTCCAATATACGATACTACACTTTTTATGAATATGAAAGTTTGTAGAACTATTTAATCTGAAATAAGTTTAACGAATTATTGAAATTTAATTAAAAAAATGCACATACATAAAAAATACATATTTTAAAGTTATACATACACGTAAGTTATACACGATATGTTAATAAATAGTTGGGTGAAATAACTTCTTACTAATTTTTCGTAGTCGAAAGTCTTCTGGATCTTCATTCTTTTCCAGCTTTTGGTCCCCTTTTTTCATGAGTTGCTTAAATAGTACACAAAATGCACTTCCCCATAATCCTGCAAGTAGAGGTAACATTTGGAGTATATCAAACTCCAATATAATACAAGATTGCGTCACATAATACCTAATGTAAAGTGTACCTACGTATATTTGCTGTTAAATTTAGTTTTCTACGTCTTAGGATAGCACAAATTACAATACATACGTTTGTCTTTTCCGTTACGTAAGACACTTATTATGTCATGTACCATAATAAATGACAGTAATGTATATGGAACTGTTACTCGTATGTTGATAAATTCATAGTAAGTCAATTATTAATAAATATTTTTGTAAGTGATTCAATTGGACACTTGATGCAGTTGTTCTAAATTACTCAAAAATAGAAGTCTTCTTAAATTGATATTATTTAAATGATAACGGACAGTCCCACCATATACGACTTGCATATTTCATAATAATAAAAATAAAAATAAAAATAAAGAACATAATATATAATATATACATATTCGCTGTTTCATACTAATAATGTAGATTATCTTTGATTAGATTAGAGCATGAGAGGCCTGTTTCAAAGTTATAGTGAATTTCAGTAAGATTACTTTAGTGGTCCAAACCTTACATGGCACATAAAATATCAGTATATCATCAATTTAATACAAATAATGCTTAACATAACACAACAAAAATTGCATAATCTGACAAAATACCAAACAATCCCGAACAAACTGACCGATACAGGCAAATAAGAAAAACTGCATCGATATCTGGCTCTGAAGAAAAATATTTGTAAATTATTTTTTTAAAGATTTATTTGTTAAAATTTTGTGCTATAATATTAAACAAAAGTACTCTTATTAGATATGAAGGACTTGGTTCACTAAAACTCGCACAATATTGAAAGAATACTGTCTATAGCTATCTTATTACTGCTGGTAAACTGCATTAGTAGCAAGAAACCTCAATTTATATAATATATTTATTATTATAAACATACATTTTATCACCATTTTTAGTTAGACAGGCTATACACGTCATACACGCGTAGATAAATACGTCACACGTGGTAAAAGCTTTAATGCGCAATCTTCTCACTTTTAACTAATTGTCGACCACGCACCTTGAAGGTAGTGAAGCGGCGGCTCCTGGAAGCGATGAGTGACCTGACCCCGGAAGAACTTGCAGCCGAACATCTCTGAGGGCATGAAAACAGCGTACTTGGGGATGCCAATCTCATAGGGAGTGAACTCGACCCACTCCTGGAACACGACAGCAGAAACGTCGCGCTTCACGTGCACCCCACTGCAGATAGGCATCGGTAGCTGGCCGCACCGGAGCTTCTTGGCTTGGTCAGACAATCGCTCGTTGTAAGACTACAAACAAGAGAAAAACTTCCTCAATCTTCTCAATTGTTTAATTGTAAGAAGCGTTATTGTTATCAGATAATTATATATACAATAGTTTCGCACTCCACTGAGCCACACTCTCTGTGTTCCAGGCTCGGTAACACCAAGCAAAATGTTACTATACACCGATAGAAACCTTCGCTCTTAGTCATATAAATGATTGATTTGAAATTCCTATCATCTGTATAATAAAGCTGCAAAAAGTATCGGTATGGATTATATATATATTGTTAAACAATTAGTCATAGGTAATGGTGGAGAATTTTGGCGGAAACTTTGACACAAACTACAAGGTGAAATTCTGGTTCATAGCAGTCAAATATGCAATATCTAACACTATGATAGTATTATCTAGTTCGATGTAATTTTTTATAGATTCTGGTGAAAGCACAACACTTGTCGTATATATATATTATTTAATAAAATATAATAAATTGAATTGAAAATGGATGTAATAATGAAAAAAGTCGTATAATGTCAAAAAAAGTCGTAATAGTAATATATTATATATATATGCAGATATACAACAATTTTATAAATTGAATGAATAAATACCGAATATAATAATATGTGTTCTATATGTACAAATTAAACAACTTAATAAATATTAATTTATATTTACTTCTGAAGAACACATCGTTTGTCCTACTGTACATGACATTTTGAATGATATTACAAATTTTGTCGTTGTACCGTTAATAAGAACAAGTGTGTTCCGCAAGTAGTTTGACATTGTAGTATTTATCGATATATAAAATATTATTTATTGATTTTATCTAAAAATTTAACACTTTGGTTTATAGTATATTTTTATGTACTCATTCACGAATAACGAATGTTTTATATTATTCTAATTTTTTTCTGAGTTTTACCTAATTTTTGACAACACATAATTAGCTCTTTCTATGAAATGTTAAAATAGATGTATTTGTATATTATTTAAATTCATTTTAAATCTTTTTATTAACCTAGATTTCTTACTATTTCTAAACAAATATGGGGTCGAGATGTTACGAAAACTATGTAAATAAAATTTGTAATCGATTAAAGAATTTATTATACATTTTTGAAAGCTAACATTTTTTTATTGAATATTTTAAGCTTAATACTTCATATTTAAATATTCTTAACACTGTTCCAAAATAATATTAACAATTTATTAAAAATAATATATCTATACTTACTACTAACCACTATTATGTATTACTATGTGTATTTATTTAAGTACAACATTGTTTGTACAGTAGTTTTAAACTTACTTTGAGCAGTGTTTCACCCACCATGAGACCGAAAAAGTCCGTAAAGCTGACCGGTTGCCCCTGACAACGCTTCTCAATGACACGCTCAAGATAGTGGTACATTGTGCGCGGACTAAGTAGGCGCATGGGACTGTTGCGGACTCGCTCGCGTATTTCTCGCTGAATCTCGCGGACTGACTTTTCTGGCCAGTCAGGATGTGAGTAGAGAGTCGAGAGGAACCTGAAAAGTTGGTCGAAATGTCAGCGATTTCTATATAGTTGGTGTGTATAATAAATCTTACAAAATAATAAATAATGCAATACATTTGAAAAAAGGGATAATAAGTATTTCACATTACTGTTTGTTACATTGTTTTGTTGTCTTATGTCTACATATTAAATTGAAAATATATTCATGCTAAGTTTTACAACCGTATATATGTAAGTGCCCTCTAATTTGGAGTCATCTTGACACTGATAGAATTACCACCTCCTGGTGCCTGGATCTTCTCCACCCAATCTTAAATTTGTCTTACCATGAGGAGCCAGAGAGTGCCGCTGTGTAGGTGACGCAGTCCAGAATCCCCGTGTCCTCAAGTGCCTTCATGGCACCACTGAATCCCGTCATTGCGCGGAATCCGCCACCGGAACCCATAACTGCGATTGTGGGAATCTTTTGTACCAGAGAATGGTGTGAGTATAAAATAAAAACAATGAATACTAGGATAAATTCTCAATATTATGATAATTTTGAGTAAGTGGGAAATAGGATTTTAACCAAGCATGGACGCTAATTGCGAAAAGGTACATAGAATGACCAAAAGTCTTCTGGGTGACTTAATAATAACTAAAAAGAATTGAATGGAAGGTGCGCAAGGGGACATTCAATATAAAGCGCACATTTCATCAGAAATGGGGTGTATACCTCGAACGCACCCCACTCCACAAGTATTGCCCTTGTAAAATTACTATATTATTGTAATGTACTGCTGCGGTTACAATTCAAACTAATTTAATTAAAAGAAAATTGAGTGGTTGAAATAGTTTTGTATCGCTAATTTTTATTTGAAATATATATTGATTCATTGTATTTCTACAATAAATAATGATAGAATAAATCTGCAGAAAATTTCACATTATAAATCCATCGACAATTTTTCCTTTATGACGATAAGCATCAAACATTGTATATCAAGAATAATATCAGCCAATTCTTCGTAAAATAAACATAAGAAAAAATCCACAATTTCAATGAAGAGAATTTTATTGAAAATTACGACGTTTTGATCTCAACTAGAGATCTTGTCTATTTTACTTGATAATGATCTCTGGTTGAGATCGAAACGTTGTAGTTTAGATAAAATTCTCTTAAATAACATTGGTTTTTTTTTCTTATAAGCATTATATATTATTATTGCCATTATTATGCATTTTAATCGAACATAATATGGTCATCTTATAATATACAATTTGGCTCATAACTGAACTCATAAATATAAAATTGAAATCAACGAAATACAATTATTAGGTTTACGTTTTTCCATTTTTATTCAAAACTTTGAAAACATAGTAATTCAATAATCTTTTTTGATATCATATTATATAGCAAATTGCATATTATTGTATGATTAAAATATTTTTACGTTTTGATTTATTTATTTTTGGAGCAACGTATCTAAATTCGTGAATTGTTAAAACATTCAGAGGCTCTATAATTATAATTTTTACTTCTTAACAATATAATATCCAATAGATTTACTAAACTATTTTCCCATTGCTGTCTATGATGTAATTGATTTTGAAATCACCGTATTAGATGTTTTATTTTCCAATTATTTCTTATCGCTAGCTTCTCTGACTGGGATTGTTACATAAGAAAGTAAGGCATAAGCGCACTATTATACGCACGGCAGTAATTTGGTTAACACGAGATAAGCGCGACATAACTTTAAAGCGGCTTTATCGCACTTATGCAAAAGCTTACCTGCGTAATAGTGGAAAATCCTAAACATGAAAACTTGTTTTAAAGCGTTATTATACTAGAGTGTACTTTGAATATAGTGGCTTTCTATAATCACGAGTAGTTCTCCCAGTAATCTCTTCTCTTTCCCAGTAGTGACTGACCTCTTCCAGACAAGTTGGAGCCCGATCCTCCATCACCGTCTGCAGACACTCCAAAACATGTTTCTTCCGCTGTTCAAGGAATAACTTCTCTTTCTGGCAGAGACAAAGACTGAAGCGCAGTGCTGAATCCGTCCTAGAGAGATAAAGAACACAATGAAACAAACTATTTTTGTGCACCATATATATGTACAAAAAATAACACCATATTATGGAGGAATGAATTACATATCTATATTGTGAGTTTAATGACAACGATTAATTTAGTAAAGTCAATGAAATTTATTTAATATACAATCACACATCATTTAATTATTAATTAATTAGTTTCAATTTAGTATGACTATTTAATCGAAATGCATAAACTATCATTTTTGTATTTAAATTTGTATAGTTTATTAATAGAGATTTTACTTTTAATCATTTTAAATAGTTTAGATAGATTTTAAGATATTTTTAAAGAAATTTATAGAGATTGATCATCGAACTATTTATTATTTGGAATGTAAATTACATTACTTCATATAACATTCATTAACATATAACTAATTAATAAAGCTACAAAAGTAAAGAGCAAATCATTATTTGAGATTTGTATTCATTTAGACGAAAATAGGGTAGGCGCTCTTCTCTCTTGTGATACATTATCTTCTATCCATTACTAACAACAGTTTTGATTCAAATGTTGCCAGTATAATATAATAAGCATTTATTAAAACATTCTATTTAATTATATAATTGACAATTATATGATACAAAATTTTTTTCCTGTTTATTCCCAAATTAAATTAAAATGTTACTGACAACTATTTTGTACGCAAGATTATTCTCAACTTTGGAATGTCGTCAGGAGTTTTAAAATGTTTACTAAGAAAATTTCATTTTTGCAATAAAACTAAAATAATTTTAAAATATCAAATAAAGAAAATATATTTATTAGTCTGTAGACAATTTCTACAATAAAAAACTTTAAAATTGTTTGAAATTTATATAAAAATTACATGTAAAGTTTTCTCTTACAAGTTAAACATTACAGTCATCTTACGTGTGGTTCAAAAAGAAATTAATATCAACTTCGCCATGCTGGAAAACAAAACAAACAAACAAATAAACATATTATATTTAATTCAATTTAATTTAATCAACAATAGTTAATCTTCGATATAAATAAGTGGTTCGTTCTGTGCAGCATTACACAAAATATAAGAGTAAGGACAGCGCTTGCTACAATATATGTGCTGTATTTTACTACAAATTGTCGAGGTCAAACCTCCTCCATGTCGGCAGAGTCACTAAAAGAGAGGTTTAATAGAGACTGAAGTTTAACCTTGCAGCATGCGCTTTACTTCTAAATCTTCGATATATTTAGGATGTATCTTCTTGAAGTTTAAAAGAATTTAATGATATTACAGAACTAGGAGCTAGACTATTTTCATTAACATAAAAAGCACTGAACGAGCATCAGATAAGCACCTTATCAAACTTGAATGTCTTTGCGATCCATTTGCCCAACGGAAGGTCTTTTAAATCAAAGTGGGTGTGAGCAATTTCTGAGTCGGGACCATAGTTGGCTTCCATAAGATGAATGCCTAAAAGGTAGATACGCAAATGGTAAATGCCTGCATAGATCTAATTTAATATAAATCAATATCGATACAGATAAACGAGTTATGATATAACAATTTTCACATCTTTTAAAATCATCCGTGGACGTATTTTTAAGTTTTTACGTAGTACATATTTGTAAAATTGTAAAAATACGAATTTTAAATTATTTTGATATTATACTTAACTATATTAACTTTTTTAGTTTTGTAGATTTTTGTGTTTAGAAATCTGCAGTGTATAATGTTAAACACAAAAAAAGAATTTCTTTTAATTTGCTTAAAATTTACAACGAACCAAATAATTTTGCATACCTATAGTTAAAAACTAAAACGTCCCAATTATTACCTTAGAATTCAACTAGAATAATAAAGTTAGTACATTGCATTCACTTTCTAATTTTATTAAAATTTTACTGGTAATTATTGTTTTTTTCAACATTTCATTAATAATGAAATCTTACTTCTCAAAGTTTAATTAAGAGGATAACTTCTACGTAAAATAACATATTTTCATATATTCTAAACGAATTTATGATTTCACCAAAGTTTCATTTTAACGAATATTTAGAAATTTATATGTATCTATATATAAACTAATTAATTTGAAAGTTTTAAATGACATAAAAACAAAATAATATTCATGGTTTATTAAGACGCGTTTTGCCGATCAGATACTTTATGCCTCATAATTTATTACAATGCATGAATTAATACCAAGAAAAATAAACAGTTAATGTACTTTTAGACAGATTAAAAATATACAGAAATTATATTTTATTCCTGCATATTTTTTATATCTGCATATTTTTTATTAATTATGTAAAAATCCTACATTATACGTTTATTTTTCTTTGTCTCAATGTATTCTATTAACGGATGAGGCATAACCTGCGGAACCTTCCCAATTTAAATATTTTATGCCTCTTCTATAATTCCTCAATTGTCACCACTAAGAACAAGAGCGTAATAGTGACTCACATATCCCCAAATCAAGAGTATCATCGATACAGAATTCCAGTGTCTCATTCCAATCGGGTTTGTTTGTATTACTGCAGCAATGAGTCCATCGTCTGTGTTCAGGACTGGCGGGAACTTTAACGAGGATGTACGGATCTGGCCAGTCGACTGGATGAAAATAAAATGAGGGTTGATAGCATTTAATCGTAATTCTATAATTAAACTGGTATTTTAAGGAATCACACCTATAACTTAGAATGGCAGTCTCAGTAACGTAAGACAAAAACTGTTTTCTACATAATATGTAGGCAGAAAAATCCTTCCCAGTTGTCTAAAACTCATTATATCTCTGTTATTTACGTAGCTAGCTATCAAAAAGTACTTTCACTACTTGAATCATTAGACAACTTTTTTACTGTTATACTCAGAATAATGACTCAAATAAGTATGCTTCGATCAAGTAGAATATTTTATTTTTTATTTAGTTTTACACATCCCTGTCATAAAGGCTTAGATAATAATAAAAAGACTGTTAAATTGTATATTCGCTACAATAATAATATCAACTCATATATCGATCACATATGAGCGTAGCCTAAACTGAAAGTAAGACAATTTCGAGCAGCTACCGCGTCAATAAATTGGACAATATTTGTTAATAAATAGTTACTATGTCTGTGATAGGGTGTTATTATGAATTATTAAAATAATATTACAAATGATGCAACGTATACGTTAATCCCTGTGCATGTAAAATTTAATATAAAGCTATTGGTTGTTACATGTAATACATACTGTAATATTGTTATTGCCTTGTATTTATATAAAATAAACTTACTGAGATCCCAGAAGGTTCCCTTCGTAATGTGGCGTCCGCGTAATACAACGATTTTTAGTTTAAGACATTTCGGCTTTTCAACCTATGGAGGAATGTAAGAAAATCTTAAATGATATATTATAGGATGAGTTTATTTATATTCAAACTTTGGACTTACTTCAAATACTTTGAATGGATCAAATCTAAAATTAAAATAAATAATAATACGTATAATTGATAATAAAACAAATTTTGTATGCTTTTGACAATAATGACTAAAATAGCAACAACTATAAAAATAGTTTTAGATATTTTTAGTTTTTAGTTTTTAAATTAAAATAATAGATACAGGTACGTAAAAATAAATGTTTATTCAACTTACGTATCCTCGTACTCGGCCATTATCGATTATTTAATACATTTCTCATTTTGTAGGTGGATATTCACGGAATAGATTTCTTGTTCTTAACAGCAGTTCAGTATACACTGCTTTTCTTTTTACATAATGCTTTAATTGTATCCACTTGTGTTACGTATAAACACGATTCTGCTTTCTTCAGACCTATAGGTCTCATTCTTATTGTCTCGTATACTTCTTATTTGAAGTATTATAACATAATATGTGGCTATATATATATGCATAGCTATTATGTCACCCATGACTGATCTTATTATTTGGCTCCATTAAATGCAAATAATTGGACATATTTAGTTGTACAGTAGTGATTGCATAGTCTGAAAATACATATTGATGTCACGTATAATATTTTCGTGTAATTTTTACGTATTAAGTAGTGCATCATTATAATTCAATGTTAATAATGGTTATAATAAAAAAATATATTTAATCGCTCTACATAATATATATTTATAAAATGTAAAAGTTATATTTTTGATTGACGGACTTTTATTAAATACTAATTAGGTAATATATTTCTGATATGTTAATAGTTCTATAGAATATAATTTGAAAATCTATTTTGCAAATTATGAATTTTTGCTCGCTTAAAATTTTTTTATAAACAAAATAATCAGATTTATATCAATATGTCTTTATTTCATACATAAATATCATTATATATATTTAAAATGTGTGTATTTTAAATATATATAAGCATATGTTTGTTTTGTCACATGTTAAGCATAGTAAAAATTAAATCATATCCTTATTTTACAATCGTAAACTTTTGATTACAAAATTGATTGTAATTATTTACATACATTTTGCATATATATAAATATATGTAAATATATATTTATATCAAGGACTACTATACAAGGCTTTGTTTAAGTATTCCCTGATGTTTATACAAATTATACAATTATAAATTATATATTAGGTATATTTTGGTAGTTATCGTCAAACTAAAGTTGAGGTATGGATTTTGCACTGATAGAGAGAAACTATTAACTAATATGTATATAAGATATTCGCATTGCCCTCTTAAAATTTAAAAATAATATGAATGTTTATAAAACGTATAAAACAGAATAATTTATTTTTCGGCAATTAACCTTTGTCGTTCTCAATTCAAATGTAAACAAAATCGTGTATCGGATAAATGTGAACATTATTTCTCGAGAATATTATACATAATCAATAAATATCAAAGGTTATAGTTTTCACGTAGTATATGCTATCACATAATATATTGACAATTACAAACAGATTGGTATAGTATTAAATGCCACAGGCTACAGATAGAAAGCGAATGGACTGGTCAATTTTACACGATGTACGTTTATACTCACATCAGAGTTGAGAATAACAATGGTTAGATGTCAAATTAATTACCAATAAGATAATTTTCGATCAAAAATGTTGTGTTGGAATAATACGAAACATAAACTTAACCCCCCGATATATTTTTCAATACATTTTACTTCATTTAAATATCAAAATATGCAATACGTTTCAATAATATAATAGATATATGTATAAGTAAAATATAATCGTTTACAGCCAGACTGTATTTTATTCACATTTTCAGAAACTTTAAATTAAATTTTTGTCTGTGTTTAAATCATTTTTAATAAAATTTAGGTAAACCAATTTGACCATTTTGACTTAATATTGACATATGAAGCTCTAGAAGCGGGCTGAAATAACTCTTATGATTCCTCCCCTAGTTAAATAGATTAGAATATTAAAACTTGGCACATATTTAAACCAAGACAGTTTGTATCATATTCCTTAAAAAATTGTCAAAAAGTATTTATAAAAAGGTATTTTATCTAATTTAAAAACTTTTTTTTGATTGATTGTTTTCAAAATGGTTAAGACAAAATCGATATACCTATAAACATCTTATGATGTAATATCTGAACAATAATTCAGTATAAGTATTTCATAATAAATGATTTGATTTTGAGAATGATTTTTAAATAAAAGTATGTTTTCTCTTTCTTCACAAATTCATGATTGAGTGACCACATTGGGTGCAAAACAGTGAATTTAGTGCTAAAAATTGTAAAACATATTTTATGAAAATTCACGGAAGTTGATATTTCTTCATTTATTTATTTTAATATCACATATATTTATCATCGTATATGTTTCTTAGTTGTGACAAATGCATGTATACGAGATGGAAATGCACACAGTTATATCGCTTATTGATTCAACATTTTATTCTCCTGATTTAGTTATCGTAGTCTATTTATAGTATATACATGAAGCAAATTTTGTATCCAATAAGTTTTGGAATATAAATTAAGAAATTTTCTCAAAAATTATATTATTCTGTAAAGGTATTATTTTACTACTTTTTAAGAAGTCTAATTGGTATATCTAATTTATATTAGAAATGATATATGTTTTAAATGTTAAGTTTATAACAAATATAAATCTTTTAGTTATTTAAATCGAATATAATTATATACAATCACATTGATTATAATTTTTATTAACGTTTTCATTATTATTATTATTAAATTAGTTACAGTTAAAACCATTTAGTTATTTAAACTACATAACATAGTTACAATTACATTGATTAATACATTTTTATTAATGTTTAAATTTTAATAATGCTATACTTCACTGATTTGATAAATATTTATTAGACATTGTTAAAAAAAATTGACAGTGAAAACTTAAAAAACTTAATGCGATTACTTTAAATTTAAATGCAATAATCTGAAATTGGTTGTACTATATACCGTTGATATTTATGTACTGACTTGTCATAAAATTATGTTAATACGAATTACATAAACAACTATAATGTATATATGCTGAAAATGTTTATGGAAATATGTTTACAAAAGATATTTATTTATTACTTCTGAACTTTAAATGGTTTGTTCGGTACTAAAAATATATTCAAAATGTTAATAATATTATTCTTCAATATATTCATAATTAATTGTATATACGTAACTCATTACTAACAAGTAATGCATCGCGGACAATTTGAATAATTATAATGTTTAAAAAAAATTATTTTAATAATTTTAAATAACTTTTGAAATAACATTTTACGGAATCTTCATTATACATTTCATAACTAACTACATGCAAACAATAACACTCAGCCCGGAATTTATCGACATAATGGCGAATTGAAATAGCTTTTCTTTTCTAACGTGGAGAGACTAATTAATGTGTATATTTGGATTAATATATTACGATAGAATTTAAACTAAAAATATATTTATATTGCATTTAAATATGATTTTCTAAAATTGATTTACTGTAATAAGGATATTTATTACAGTAAAATTAAGGACAACTAAAACAAGTCTTGGTAAAATGAGTAAAATAGTGTTATGAGTAGAAAAATCACATTAAAAAACCTATAATTTTGTGAAAATATATTATTTTAGTTCTCGCATAATTTGACCAGAAAAAAATAAATGTTTATTAAAATAATATCACATACAAAATGAAAGTGTAATCTGTGGTCCTTGATATGGACAATTTTCTTGTACAAACTATGGCTTGATGTCGAGGAAGAGTCAGTGGAGGCAATTTTCCGCAATTGCAGAGAGGGTCGGAAATTGAGAAGCGACAGATCAGCTCTGTTTTAGATGTTGCCTATTTTTTATTTTAAATGAAGCGGAGACTTGGCAATAGATGAGATGCGTATTCCAAGATTGATGTCATAAGCTTGAAATAAACTATCCGTAGGTTGAAGTCATTCAGAACGGCACGAAACAACCTCAGTGCGTACATTCATTTGGATGCTGTTTTGATGATAGACACAATGTGAACATCGAATTTTGGTCATCGCTGAGGGTAAATACGATAATTTTGGTGTTGCTTGCAAGAGAAACATCGGTAATATGAATGCGTCTAGCAATTGAGGATCTTTCGAAGAGGATAGTTTGGGTCTTACTGGTATTTATGTCTAAGCTGCTAGCTGCGGACCAGAGGAGGACATTGTTGTGTTCTTAGAGAATATTATGGTGAGCGTCGTTACTATTGAGATGAACACGGAGGCAGAGAATCGAGAGTTACTAAAACTAACTATCGTCGATGTATTTGACAATACAGGAGCCATTATGAATTGTACGAAGATACTTACAACTGTTCTCATCAGGGGATTTGAATATGTTGATAAGTTGTAAAAGGTAACAAGTGGGGCGGAAAATTGTTCAGTTTGGAACCATAATTTCTGGTCAATGTGTAGTGTAGATGGTTTATTGTCTTTTTAACGATTAGAAATTTCCGATAATTATTTGGATAATTCAAATAATTTAAATAGCAATTCAAAAATAAATTATGTTTCATAACCCATTGAAAGTTGCGAGATGAAGGCGAAACTCTTGTGTAAGTAATTATTCTTTATCTATCAACACATGCAATACCTAAAATAATGACTAGCCTTTTAGATTACCATCGTAGCTCAAATAAATAGGGATCATTGGTTGTAGTTAATGATCGCGTTCAAATAAATGCTTCCTAATATCACATGCAAATTGTTTTTCTTCTTCAAAGTATAGTTGGGAATTTATATTACATTAGATAAATTAATCAAAGTGGTTTTGTTACTGGGACTTAGATTCAGCTAATATCAGGATCTCTATAGCTAACCTATATCTAGTCACATAATTCGGTAACACGTCTATGACTTCGAATTGCAATAAAAGTCCGGCGTGTGGATTTCTCGAAGTGGGGTGCCGATGTTAACTCTGAGTCAATAATAACCCCAAGGCCGGACATTGATACTGTCGCTATATGGGATTGTCTTATTTCCAAAGTAAATGTCAGTTTTTGTGCTGTACTGAGTTGGATCAACTGAGTTTTGGCAGGTTGAACTGCAGCTAGCTTGTTTACAGCACTGAAGCGAGCTGTAATGCTGAGTTCATTCTCGATGCAGCGCTGGCTTTTCTATTTCCTCGTGTGATAACGGTGGTGTCGTCGGCAAATTGGACGACAGTAATACCTTCTTTAGAGCCAGTGATGATTACTGGCGCGTCTGTTGTACATATACAGACAGAATATCAATGGGTCTAGGACGCTTCTTTGTGGAACGCCACATTGAACTGGACCAAGTTCACTACGTCTGCCATCCATTTTGTCTTGCTGTTGACGTGTTGAAAAGTAAGATATTAGAAGTTTCAGTGCATTGTTGCGAATGCCAACTTGACGCTCAAGTTTCTCCAATTGTGTTGTATTCGTTGATAGCCGTTACAGCAATGTCTATAATATTATAATAATAAGGATTATTGCTGTTTCACAGCTGTGGAATTTTCTAAATCCATGTGCGTTAGAGGGCAATGAGTCTGTTTTGTCGACGTGTAAAGCAAGTTGGTTTGCAATCAGTTTCTCAATAATTCTACCGATCGAGGTCAGTATAATGATATCGGCCGATATTATATTCTTTTCCTTTTCCTTTACATTTGTAGACAGCGATCCCTCTCTAGTTGCCAGATCTTGGGGAACTCATTTTCACTGATGATTGCATTTGCCAGTGTCGAAATCTCATTTGATATGTTTGGCCCAACTTGTTTGAGGACGGCCATGGGAGTGTAGTGTGTAGTTTTCGCTTTCGATAAGGTTTGTTCGACATCAGTTGTAGAGACAGGTTGAAAAGTATCTACATAGAAGTATACATAGAGCGTCGCCTTCTCGAATCTAGTCATTTGAATAACGGGGAGGGGGATACTGTTTTTGATATTTTGAGGTTTCTCTATAAAAAACAGCTTTATAGTTCATTTGGTGTGCATGAAAGTTATGAAGACTTGACGCTGTTTCGACCAAGTAAAGCACGGACTAGGTTCCATCCATTCTTTTTACTAATGTGTGGGCCAGACTCCGTTCGCTTAGTTGTGAAAAAATGTTTACAGTCTGAGATGAGTAATTGTGTGGTTTTCCTTTTCATCATAGTAAATGCACGACGTTAGTAGCGTTTTGATGTTTTACACGTTTACGTAGATCATTTCGTGGATAAATAGATTTAACAGTCTGCTGACTAATTCATGGTTTTTTGATAGACTTTTTATTTGGTTTCTTTTGTGGTTCAGTAAGGGGTACAATGTCATGTAGGGGTACGCGTTCCATGCATGGGTCTACCTGTTGAGCACCTCTATTAAGCTTTCATTTGGGGTTTGTGGTAATACCATGCATGATAAAGAAGATGGTCAACTATGCCATCAGGATCAACTCGTCTCCAGTTTCGTTTCAGTATCGGAGAGATGGGGGAAGTTGTAGTTATAGTCTTCATTGGTATTAAGATTTAGAATTAAAAAATTTTCCGCCCCTTCAATTTTAGTCGTTAAATACATTCTAGCCATTCCGTTACTAGAATGTTTTGAACGACTAAAATTGAATCTTAGAAATTGAATCTTCCAAATCTTGGAAACAGCGCGAAACGTTTTATATGCAAGTAAGAAGATTGGTCTTTTTCAGAGAAAGAATTCACAGTATTTTCAAGCTCATTTTTATATGATAAAAGAGAAAAGCTGTATATTATTGTTACATGAAATACGTTACTATTGAATTACTGTATTGACTTCAATCTTACCGTATATTGTAAACCTATTCGTTAGCACAATTCACGTAATAACATTTAATTTAAAAAGCTACAAAAACTCCTTATTTTCGGTATAAGCAATAGATACTCATATCTTAACGGGGGGTGATGGTTTGTTTACGAAATTCTACATATATATTGCAATACCGATCTATTTTTAGCGATAAATTTTTATTTTTAGCTCCATTTCATTATTGTTTTGACAATATAATATTAATCATGTTTATTAAAATAGGAAATGGACAGTCATCCCTCATTCACACAAAGGCTTCTGCCAGCTGTGTGTGAAGCTAATTAATCGAATGTCACATCTTCTATGTTACCTATATCTTGCGCTCTACTGAACAAATGTGTGTATTAAGAAATTTTGAGACATATTTACTACTTGTTTATACTACTGCTTATTATTAAATGCTGTAAATAAGAAATATACATATTTACAAGAGCATTGAAATATTTATTTAGACTTATTTTACTTTTTTAGATTTTGCAGAAGATAACCTTTTTACAAGATTATTTTCAAAAAGTTAAAGATAGATTTTTTAATTTTGCTAATTAACTATTCCTGAAAGGGTGCACTGAGATTTTAGGAAAATTAAAATTTACATGGGAAACTATTTGATATAAAATTTGTTAAACCCAAATCCTGATGTATTAATGAAAAAATGTAACAATTATATATAAATAAAGCATAGAACTAGTCGACACACTTAGAAATGATTTCTAATTGTAATGTATGTACGCATCCTGGGAGTTTCCAGCACTTATTCAAAGATAAAAGTTGTTAAATGTGCTATGGTAATTATTTTAGAATTCTTAGTTAGAGACTCGAAAATTGGAATAAATATATTTTTTGGGTTTTCATCGGCATATTATATATAGATGTATAAATATCGTATTATGTATCGGCATTTCAATATTAATAATAATAATGCATTACTTACATAAAGCGAATCTATGAAGGTGCGTTTTCTAAAAATAGTAGATATCTTTTGATTTGCCACTAGCACTTGATAAACGAAGCTTTTATATAAAATTTCAGTTGCCGAAAAGAAGGATAATATTTCAAATATAAAGTAGCTTAATCGGAACAATTTTGACATAATTATATACATTGTAAAACACCAAATAACAATAATTTAAATATATAGATTTATGAATACGATACGTTTATATTGTATTTTTAATATTCGCGTTAAAAAAATGTAAACATTTTTTGGTGAATATATGTTATTTAAAAACATTTTTTGTTTTTCAACAATATTAACATGATTGGTAAAATAACATGATATATATTTATTACGTAATATTTTTAAATAGACAAATTTAAATAAGTACAGATATGTTATTTTTAAATAAATTCCATTAACATATTACATAACATTTTAAAAATGAATATAAAAATGAAATATATAATTTAAGCAGTTTATTTGATATATCTAGATATATATTGTATGTTAGCGTAAATACATGTAAAACATGTCAGGATAAATACAGTAAAGAGCGTTGTATATAAAATATTAAAATATTAAATATATATATAATATACAAACGTCACCCAAAATTCGTTTTCCCCATCAATATTATTTCAATACAATTTTATACAAATGAACTTAGAACAGAATAGAATTTAATTTATTGAGTTAAAATCACATAAAATGATTGGATGTTACATAACAATATAATATGTATAAAAAATATAGGTACATACATCCATGTAATCAGTACGGTGTATAATAAAAATGTATATAGGAAAGTAATTGATTAAAAGTCATTTGCTGAATATAAGGCATAAAGATGTCTGAACCGCATGGTATAAGATGTCTGAACCGCATGGTATAAGAGGTCTGACTGGATGGTATAAGAGGTCTGAACCGCATGGTATAAGAGGTCTGAACCGCATGGTATAAGAGGTCTGAACCGCATGGTATAAGAGACTGCATCTAAACTTTTCAGTACCTGCAGTACTTGAAATGAAACTTGCATCATTTTCTCAGGCCCATATCCATGCTTCCAGAGCCATGTTTCCTAGTATTTCGTAGATAGAACCTTCTCTATATACTTAACCTTTCGTTTGCAGATGTTTTTTTCACTGGGTTCTGAAAGAATTCTGATTATGCCAGTGATCAGTTGCGCTAGGATCAGAGCGAAGGTGTTAATTTGTGAGTCAAAATATTTTTCACCAAAGAAAGGGAGGAAGATTGTTATCCATCGTTAGAAAGCTATTGACGTCTAGATTCTAAAAAAACACGACAGACATCATCATTTAGTAGCTGAATCAAATTAATCCATTTTTCTGATTTTCCATTTCAAAATAGTAAGATTTTCTTCTTTTTTTTACCAAATTTTTATAAAAATGTGTATTTTTAAGAAATATAAAGTTTTAACTATTATTTATAATAAAATTTTGCGTATCATATATTTTATCGAAGTGATTTTCTTCTTATAACAAGCATTTTGAATGCATTGACTAAATTATTTTTAGTAACCAGAAATAAAGTTTAAGATTGTTCCCAAACCATTTTTTCGCTAAAATATGCCTACAATAGTCAGGGATCTGCTGTTCGTTATACGTAGCTGAAAAGTTATTATCATGTTTGATATATATCTGATTTAGCTTGTAATATATTATACAAAACACTTCGATAACACAAAATAGTATGCAAAAATTGTATTATAAATATATATTTTCATTAAAATTAGGTTAAAACCAGCCAAAAATACATTAAATCATCCTATTCTTTAATATGGGAAATCGAAAAAATGCAATAACTTGATCCAGCTTCCAAGCGGTGAAATCTGTGCGACGTACCTATGTTAGAAGCGGAAATTGAGGACTGTATAAATGTGTTATTAATTTTGTGACTTTTCCAAAAAAGAAAGGTTTACCATTTTCAGCATTTGCGTGCATCACGTGACTGCACTCTTTCGTCAATTATTTTTTTGAAGTGCAAATAATTCTAGTGTGGATCGACAGAGTTACGATTATAAACATTGGCCACTATAGAGGCGTTTTATTTGTCGAACAGTTTATACATACATACATGTTATCTTGTACATCCTATTTCATTTCGATAGGATTTGTATCTCAAACTTCATGCGCGGGCCGGGCCGGGCCTTATTCGATCACAGTTTGCAGAACTCATTCTATCAATCGTGATCACAGAAAAGTATAATATAAGCATGCCAGTGGAATGAAAACGGGTTTTTTGTGTCTATTTTTATAATCCACCCACGTTTATACCTATCTGCTTGCACTCTGAATTTTCCCTTTGCGACTATTTTAATTGGCATTATTTTATAGTAGGCGTCAATATCACAGAAAACACGCAATATAGGCATAATAATAATATCGCAAACAATTTCTTAAGCATAATAAATGCTTTCCAAGATTTCCCGCCAAACACGAACCTGTCATATTTAAACTAGATTCTTTTTGTTATATATATATATATATATATACAAATCACCCGTCGACTCAGACGAACTATTACGCAGTTATGTCAACATAAGTAGGCCTATTAATAGCCGTATATCATATATGTATTTCCAAGGGAGTACTTTTTGCTTTTCTAAACACACACACACCCATACATATACGATACTACAAACATAAAATTTGATGATCAGAAATCTTAAAATACGATTGAAACAGAGTTGACTTTTTTTATCTCTTTCGAAGAACATTCGGGAAAACAATTGCTTGAATAGTTATATCATAATTAGCGCGTTTTTGTACATCTTCAACGACTGCATATATGTCGTGGGTTGGTGACACGTTTATATACATATGCACATATATATTTAGTTGTATATTAAGTGGGAAAGTGGCGATTACATTACTTCGTAATTGTTTAACGACTGGACTATTTATTACCTCTAACAGAGGGGGTAAACAGGATGCAAAAGACGCGAGAAAAACGATACAAGGTGCCTATTACCGTAGCGCAATAAGGGAGGTGCCTTCATGCCTACGGCTTCTTCGTTTGAGTGAGAAATGTGCACAATAAACGTAAAATATCTATTTTAGAGACATCCTTCTGAGAATCACTTTTCAAAGAAACGTACATCTACATATCTACATATTATGTACGAGTATGTAGTTTGACTGTAATTTTGTGCATGCTCGCTACATATCAATGGATACTTAGAATACATACATACATATGGAAAGTTTTGATCATTAATTACCGAATTGGATGATGAACAATGTGTTTTTAGGCTTTTTTACGAGCGAAAACGTTAAAATTATATGTGCAAGTAAATACATATTACGCCTGTAATAATTGAATGTCATGTCTTCAAAAATAGTCAATTTATTTGACAAAACACTAGGTAATTAATGAATTAATGAACTGATCAATTAGTTAGACTTCCCAATTAGGCAGTCATGTGTAATAATTATTTAACTTTAGCTTTTAAAGTACTAATACATGAATTTGTGTTCCATTTCATATTTATATAATGCTTTATATAACTTTGGCGTTTGTATAATTGTACTGAGTTGAAAAACTTATTACTATATAATGTTGTAATAGTTGTACCTATATATATATAGTTAAATATAGGATATGTACCATTAATATATTATATTTCTTTCCATAATATTCGAAAAATGTTGTATACGTTTCTTTATTTAGACTACTAAGTAACAGAAAATTTAAAAATTAAGAAAATTGCATTGAAATTTGTATAATTTATACTTTCTCATGTAAACACGTTAATTTTATACTAAATCTAAAACGCAGTTTATTGATAAATGTTTGATATTTATAATATGTAAAATAAATTACAATATATACAAATTAGAATAAAACATTTCTATGTATTTTAGTTTGTATAATATTATCCGAAGGAGACTGACTATAAAGCTGACCATAAATAATGTATATCTAATATTTCTACAAATTTAACACTTTAATTAATTAAATTTTATCAATAAAAGTAATTATTTTGTATCAATTGTAAGTGTATACATGTATGTGCTTTTGATACTGGGGACGTGGGGAT
>JAYRBW010079339.1:0-24007 GCA_036023295.1 Invenusta paracnida | reverse complement strand
ACTAGTATATAATATGTTATACAGATATCATCAAGGTGGTAAAAGATATTATTTATATCTATAAATTGACACTTTTTTGATCATTAGTATATAATATGTTATACAGATATCATCAAGGTGGTAAAAGATATTATTTATATCTATAAATCTATAAATATTTTTTGATCACTAGTATATAATATGTTATACAGATATCATCAAGGTGGTAAAAGATATTATTTATATCTATAAATTGACACTTTTTGATCACTAGTATATAATATGTTATACAGATATCATCAAGGTGGTAAAAGATATTATTTACATCTATAAATCTATAAATATTTTTTTTGCATTTCAGCTGATATCTCTTCATCATCAATTTCAACTGATTTCTCATCAAATTCATCAGGCAAGAATTACATATTTTTATTTTTCTTAAAACCAATCTATGATAAGAAATATATATTTTTAATTATGCAATATATTAAATTTTTATTTACTGAGCATGCTGAAGGTCCATTGTTTCTCTGTCACTATTAATTGCTATATATGTACAATATACAATATATACAATATATGTACAATCAATGATTAGTTGCATTTGGCAGAATTGAATGTATTTGTATAACATTACTGTTTTGATGAATTCAAGAGATTTGTGATGTATTGACCAATGATCTCAGCCATGTATATTATTTTTCTAGTTCCTTCATACAATATTGAAGTCCTCAGTAACTCAGTCAAATAACAATCAACTATATACCAACTGTATATATATGTATATGAAAGTGTATATTAAATTTAATTAAGTATACAAATAGAAAAAGAAATAGAATAGAGAAGTTTGTATTAAAATATAATAATAGTTTCTTTTCCTTATGTTTCTTTATAGGGAAAAAACTTACAACAAATAATAAATATGTTATTGGTAGCTTTGCTATATAAAAACTACATTTATCAAATAAATGATACATACATTTGAAATTAATTATCATAAATATTTAGTTATAAACATTGATGAATTGTGTTTAAAATTGTAATATTATTTAATTTGACACAAATATAATTATAAAATAAATATAATAAATTAAATAAATATTAAATTAAATAATTATAAAATAAGTTATTTTTTGGTATTTGCAGATAACTACAATATTATTTGGTTACCTTTATAAAAAATAATAATACCCTAATTTAAAACCATTGTGAAATATAACAAGAAGTTATCATTGAAAACATGATTTGTGAAAGGTAAAATGACATGTGAAAACAAAGAATTTAGATGTTTAAACCTATACTTAATTTTATTTGAAATATATATGTTCAATGTTTATCTTTGTAGTGACTTTGATTTTTTTGTGTTTTTAATATTTTATTTATAATATAATTATATATGTATTTTTTCATTTTGATTAAATAAATTTAATAACTTTTGCTAATGACTACAGAAGGAAATCAAATCAGCTGACTTGTAGTAGTTTTTATAAAAATAATCAAATGGTGCATAAAAAAATAGATTTTTATTGTTGCTGACAAAAAAGTTCAATGTGGCATATATTATGAATTCCTTCTAATTACAAACTATGATGTTTGTATTTAAGTAAAACACAAATTACATTAATAATTTTGTAATGACTGACAGATTTCATTAATTATAGTTTACAAAAAAATGTTGTTTTGTATAAAATAAGTTTAATATTTAAACATTGAAAAATAGAGATACATTTGACATATAATATTATACTTTTTTGCTATTTTTATATTTTTAATATAAAACATTTTATAAATTAAAATGATCATAAAAAATATACATTTGGAAAAAATGTAAATTACAGAAAATATTATTTATTTTAATGTTCAATAAAAGAAACTGTTTTCTTGTGCCAATTACAATGCTAAAATGTAAAATAAGTCTTAAATGTCTTTGGAAATAAATTTAAAAAATATCAATAGGTAAGTCATGTCTACTTTATGAAAATCCTAATTTAAATGTTTTTAATTATTAAAGCATGTAATAAATCATGAAATAAATACGTTGTTATTGACATTAGGCTATATATATAATAATAATAATATAATTAACATATTTACTTTTAGTAAATATAATTAAATGTTATGTAATATATTAAAAAAGACTATGAAACTGCCTATTACAATGAAGAAAAAAAGTAATAATATAATATAAGGATATTTAGATGATATATAGTCATTATTTCATGTGTAATATTTATTTTATATGAATATCAGAGTACAAATAAATTAGTCAAAACTTCATTATTTTTACTAATTTGTATTCTGCCTTTTTTTTCCACTCCATAACTTATTCTTATTTATTTTTTTCAGATACACAGTTTAACAGATCACTGGATTCTGCTGCATCACTTGACCCATTTAATGAAGATATTGCAAGTGATTTTATTAGCCAATTATTGCCTATGTATACCATAAGCACTCAAATAATGTCATATTAAGTATTTGTGGTATTTTAACTTTCAGGGCATCACATTTTTCACTGCTCAACTCCAATTCCAGTGGATGACAACAGTCTGAATGATCATACTGAACAGAGCACACAATCTTCTTCAGATTCAGATGATGAAGTTCTTGTAGAGGGTTCATCAATGACACATCAGGAATTTGTTAGCCGTGTTACCTCAATGAAAAATAAGTACAATATGTCAGAAAGGGAGTTTAAGGACATTATTATGTTTGTGAAAGATGCTTTGCCAGTAGGTGCATCTGTTCCCTCATACTATGCATTATCAAAAGATAGTCCACTGTCAACTAATTGTATAACACACCACAATTCTCCTAATAATGAATATATGGTTATTGATGTTGTTAATCAGATTATCAGTATACTGAAAACTAACTCTGATAGATTACCTCTCATGGACTCTGCTCTGACATTAGACATGAGCCTGAATTGTGATGGAGGAAGTTTATTTAATTCAAATGCTATTTCTATTTGGCCTGTACTTTTCACAATTAATAATTTGCCTTTAGATGTTTCATATCTGTATAATAACATTGTACTTGCTGCCATATGGAGAGGTAAAGGAAAGCCTTTATGGGATGATTTTATTGGTGACTTGGTATGCCATCTTTATCTTGCATTTCCCTTCACTATCACTCTTGGTGATTCAGATGTTTTAATTTCACTTAAAGTTTCTGCATTTATAGCAGACATGCCTGCTAAAAGTGCTATCCTTAATATCATTCAATTTAATGGTCGGTTTGGTTGTCCAACATGCTACATTGAAGGTGAGTATCGAAACCATAGAATGCTCTACCGACATATACCATTTATATTACGCACAAGCCAAAGTTATGCTGATGATTTGGAACAGTGCATTCAACAAGGCTCAATTGTTCATGGAGTTAAAGGCAGGTGTAAAATGTCAAAACTATTGGTAATCCCCGAAGATGTTCGGATAGATTACATGCACCAGGTGTGCCTTGGGATTGTCAAATCTTTATTTTTTTCGTGGAATCATACTTTGTTATCTCAGGAAAAAAAAGATACTGTGAGTGCCAGATTGACAGAAATGATCTTTCCCCATGACACAACACGTAAACCACGGTCTCTTCATGATGCAAAAATGTGGAAAGCGGTTGAATGGAAAAATTTTCTTTTGTATTCTGGTCCAGTTGTTCTGAATGGTCTATTAAATGATGAGTACTATTTACATTTTCTTGTTTTATCTAGTGCTATATTTCATTTGTGCAATGAGCAATCAAAAGATGATGACCTGAGATTTGCTGAAGGTGCTATTGATTTGTTTCATTCAAGTCTAGGAGATCTGTATGAAGAAAATATCTACACATTTAATATGCACTCCTTACTTCACCTTACAGAGCAAGTCAAGAAATTTGGATCACTCACAAAATCATCTGCTTTTCCATTTGAAAATGCCATGGGCAAGCTTGTCAAGTATGCAAAAACATCCACAACACCATTGCAACAAATTGTAAACAAATTTCTCAGTCGAATACCTACTGCCTGCCATACTTCCCTTGAATCAAAGGGTTTAAGCAAATCACCATCTCTGGCTGAGCTTCAAGATATTGATTGCAATTTTATTCCAGTTGCTTCATTCAGACGTGCATATGTGCATGGGAAGGTGTTTCATACCAAAAAGTATGGACAGAAAACTCCAAAGTCTTGCAGCTACATAGTTACTCTACAAACAGGGGAATGTGGTCAAATTGAGCTCTTTATTGAAGCTGGAGATGGTTCTTTATATGCCTACATCAATCTTTTTACTGTTTTACAACGTTCATTGCCACCTAACAGTAATTTATTTCGGCACATCAGTTCAGAAAAGCTTGTTTCTCATCTGAGAGTGTGTAATACATCAACACACTATGCTATGTACCCTGTTGAATTTATACAGTCAAAATGTGCAGTTCTTTATATACCTGACAAGACACAGTTCCATTGCGTAGAGATGCTGCATTCTTTTGAGCATGACTAATATTTATTGCATCCATATTTGAACTTTTTTTATCATTAACCACCAATTTGTAATATATCATTGTATAATAATTATAAAACCCTTTCTAGCCAGTGTCACCATAATTTAGTTACTGTAAATAATTGTTTAGCTATTTTGGTTTGGCTTAAAAATGCTTAATTTTACCAGATATCCTATATATATTCAAGGATTGTAAAGATACTGATGTTATGTCCAAATCAGAAAACTGAGACTTGATGGTATTAATACAGTAGTGACTAATGTGTATTGCATCCATATTTGTACTTTTTTATCATTAACCACCAATTTGTAATATATCATTGTATAATAATTATAAACCCTGTTGATTACTGATTATGTATTTGTGTTTTGGTTTATGATTACACTATCAAGTTATCACTTTGTGTTTGAATAATTATCTATTTAGATTTCTTAAATTTTTGTTTATACACATTTTATAGGTTACAATATTTGTATCATGATCATACCTTAACAATGTAAGGGAGAGAGAAAAAGAGGGGAAGGGGAGTGAAAAAGATGGGAGGGAGAGAGGAAGAAATAAAAAAAAGGGAGGGGGTCACACATTTTAATAATTCCCTTCTTAAATTTTTGTAGCTGTTAAGGTACGATCATGATTCTCAAAGTGTACTGTATTTTCTTTAAACATAAGATTTCATTTTTAATCATTTTTCAACAATTTGGACTTTGGTTGCTTGGTTATAAAACTACATGTAACTATTAAATTTTATTGATAATGCTTACTGTGTTGTGTACCTTTTTGATTTCCCAACTGAATAATATTGTTTACAGTCTATATAATATATTTATATAATTTGTTTTCCAGATGCTGTCAAAACGTACTGCACATCCAAGAAAGATGCTGGCGGATGAGTCATTTTCCGATGTTCACTATTTGTTCTTCTTTAAAGAAGATAATACTTATTCCCTTCTAGAGCGCAATTCAACGCACATCCCAGCATCTTACAAGGGTGAGCGCCATGTGCCACTACGCATTAATGGGCAACTTTTTCAAGCAGAGTTGGTATTCTCAGGTGAGCATTGAAAGTTCTATTGGTAGCTTATAAAGATTTCAATCTTACTTTTCTAGCAAGTGTCCCCTTAATTTATTACCCTTACCTCTCTCCTTGTACTATTCATAAGGCTATGTTTTATTCGAATATATGTATATATATAAATATATGTGTGTGTATGTACATTTTAATGAAATCCCTTCCCCCCCCCCTGTACACCCATGTACATTTCCAGCTAAGTCTCTTTCCTACAAATCACACATACTTTATTGATGGCTCCCATATACACCGAAATGACAAATTTTATGTGTATATGTATTACATGGCTTTAGCACAATCTTGACTTTTCAGGTTCACAATCTGAGGCAGAGAAGAAAAGAAAGAGGCTAGAAGCGAGGCTGGCTCTGGATCAATCCATTCATACGTCAGTACTCAACAGTACAGTTGCCTCTGGCAATGTAAGTACTATACTTATTTGTATAGTGAATTTGATAGTATGTTCTCCATATATTTGTCTTGTACATATTATGTTATGAAATTATCCTTAAATTCATTTGCAGTTGGACAGTGATGCTGATGAAGAAAATGATCTGAGTGAGCAAAATGAGGTGAGAATTTTGTGCAAATTGTTTTTGGTAGTTAATTTATAAATACCATATGCATTACTTCTAGTAACTTCTATACATATTTTATTTAATGCAACAAGGAACGTTCATTCCTTTCTCGTACTTCGACTTCATTCCGTCCTCGTCCCTCGCCTTCAAAACAACCTGAGCCATCAACACCTAGCAATGAGGTATGTTAATGCTGTTTCTGTAAGATGTTTAATACATCAATTGCTGCAGACGTGAAAACCAATCACATTTATTTTTTTAATTTTATTTATAACTTAATTTTTGTTACAGCATAAATTGGACCAAATTATTCATCTAATCAAATCTCAAAAAAGGGCATATGAAAGGATGCAAGGTGACATCAGTCTTCTCCAAAAACAATTTAAAAAGGTAGGGTCTGTTACCATATGGATTATAATATTGTCCCTTCATAAACAGATTTATGTTTTAATATTCAATATGTGTCATATATATTTTACGTTTTATAGCTACGCAAAGAAAAAAAGGTAGAACAGCCTCAATTGGAAGAAGTGGAACCCATTGTAAGTCTCCACTATTTCTTTTTCATTTTGGTAGAATGTCATCAAAATATAGACATGGAAAACGAGCGGTGAATAGGGTGACATTTATTACCTATACTAGCCAATTATACTAAGAGTGCACTTATGCAGAACTAGTGTGTATCATACCACAGAGTAGGTATACACATAGATTCCACTCTTCGTTTTCCTATTGAATTAGCGTATTTCATTTTTTTAATAGCTATGTATCACCATTTATTGTGTCTACTTAAATATAGAAATGTGTATAAAATAGAGATTTTCAGATGAGCTAATATACATGAAATAAAATACTTATATTAAAAGTAAAAATATATAAATGTACACTGAAAAGAGAGCTTCAATAATATATAATTTATATCAGTGTAGCTTATATAATAAAATAGTTTTTCCGATAGTGAAAATAACTATTTTTGCTTGTATTTAAGCTGTAATGCATGATATAGGGGAAAATAATATACAATTAACTTATATATTTCTGTTATGGTAGATAACACATATATAATCTATTTCTTATTCGTCCGCTCTTCTGGTGATTAAATAATATATCTATATATATTTATTTTGTTATAATTATGAAGTGGCTACGTTAACTTTATATGCTATGGTTTTTATATGTCTTGTTTAATTACCTACTTCATCAAACTTTACCGTCTGTCATACCTTGGCTCTTTGCTTATAACACAAGATAATCTCAATTATTCTTCTAATTTTTATTTGAATCATTTATGTTATCGTTTTAGTTATTTTAATAATTCTATTTTTACCATTTTCATTTAATCTAAAGATGTAAAACGGTTAATATGTTAGTAAAATAATTAGGAATATAATTTGAAAGTTTTATTTTGAATCTAAATAAAATTATTACATTTTAATAAATGTTAATCATAATATGTATTATTAAATTTATGATTTTCATTTTTTTTCACTGTTTTAATTGCTTTAAAAAAAGATTATATTTTCAATGTTTTCAATAAAAACATAAAAATTATTATATTGAACTATACTACTCATAGTCACATGTAGACAATTAGTAGTGTATCTTTATCTCGTGAAGTAATTTTTTAGGGCAAACAATAACTGCATTACGAGATTCGGGGAATATTTATTACCGATAAAAGTTATTAATCTCAAGTGTATGCTACCTTAACAGCTGTCAGAATTTGGGGGGGGGGGAAGATATAAAATCTTGACCCCTTCACCCTACCTATTTTTGAAGAAAAAAATCTGGAAGCAATTTAATTGTCTACTTTCTTCTTTCCCCGTTGCCCCCCGAAAACAAAATAGAGTTCACTCTTTTTATTCTCCTGCCCTCATTTTCTTCCCCCTTCCTCTTTTTCTCCGCCTCCCCTCTTTTTTTCTCCCCCCCCCTACCCTCTTTTTCTCTCCTTTTTTTCAATTTTTTTCTCTTCTACCCACCTCCCCCTTTTCCCCATTTTTTGACCCCCCCCCTTTTTTCAGAATTTGGGGAGGGGAATTTCCCCCCCCCCCTTCCAAGTTATGGTAAGGTGTGCATTCATTTTTCGAAGTGGAATCTCTGTATCATACTTTAACAGCTTTCAGAATTTAGGGGGGGGGATCTAAAATCTTGTACCCCCTTCCCCTTTTTAAAAAAAATGCAGAAAGTAATTCAATTGTCTACTTTCTCCTTTTCTCGTTGCCCCCCCTTTTTTCTTCCCCCTCCCTTCTTTTTCTTCCCCCTCTCCTCTTTTTTTCTTCTCCCTCCCCCCCTTCTTTTTTCTTTTTCCCTCTCCCCTTTTTTCGGAATTGGGGGGGGTGTAGGCATAATTACTAGATTTTAAATAATATTTATTTAAAAAAATCAAAGAGACGTTTATACTTTTCACCCATATTCATTTTTTGGTGCAATTTCCTACATACAGATGTATCAAGATGAGGACCTCACAAAACTTCGTGGAAGCAAGCCCAGTCTGTTTGGGATCAATTTAGCAGCCAAATTGTTCGCCGATGACGAGCTTCAGGGATATCGGATATCACCGGAGAAGCGCAGGTTATCTGGTCGTCCAGCTCTTCCTGATTCCGAGAGGCTTCAACTTTTAAAGCGTAAGCATGTAATTGTTTTGGGTCAGCACTATTTAAACAATACTATAACTTAACTATAGCTCAACTATAGTTACGTTACAGTATTGTTCTAATATAATAATAGCAGGAATATGATTTTGTACAATTTGTTGTACTTATTTTGATAATACTAGCTCCCAAGTAGGCTAAAATGTCCCGCGAACGTCCCCTGTTTACACTCGGTAGTACCTAATTGAAGTTGATATATGTACATAGATTTATTAAATCGTTTGAGAATAGTTTTATATTACACCACTTATTCATGTCACAACTTACTCCGATTTAAACCTATTTAAAGTTTACATAATATGTCTACTTAATTAAATTCTAAATCACCTCATTAGCCTACAAAATACAGTAAGAAGATGCAAAATGATTACCAAACTATTATAGTCATTTAGTCAGTAAACTATATCGGTTTCTACATTTCTCATATAATCGGTACAGTCAATTTCGTATAATCTGGTTTAAATGTTCGGTGCCAAGGGCGTAGCCAGGGGGGGCTGGCTGGCCCGCCCCACCCCTAGAATCAGTGCCCTTTTTTATATAAAAATTTGTAATTTATATAATTTTTATGTTTAAGAACAAACAAATTATGATAATGCGTTCTACGTTTTAAAACTGAAAGTTTTCGGCGCTTCCGATTTAGAGACTCGGCTGCTTGCCTATAGCCATATGTGTGGTTGATAGTGTAGGGTCTGTTTGGAAGATTAAATATTTTCCTGAAATTGGGGTGGGTTGCGAGTCTGAAGCGCCTTTTTTGAAAAATGCCTTTTTTGACACGGCCCCCCCTAGGTCAATTTCCTGGCTACGTCCCACTGAAAATGATATGGTCCCCTAGAACCCGGATTAGAGAGTATGTAAATATAGATTTATTATTCTGTTGCAGGTACGGTACTTGCAATCTACCCAAATGGTTGGCAGGAGGCCAAGGGTGCCATCAACCAACGATCGCTGGATACAAAACGGAAAAATAAAACTAATAACAATTAATTAATTTACATTTCACTACATATTTGTTTGTATATCATGTTAATTGTTGTGTTAAATTACCATAAATATAGTATATAGTTGTTTTTTACACATCTGTTTTTTACATTCGTTTGTACTTTGTATTAATTTTGAAAATTGGGTCAAAATACTTTGAACACTTTGTATTAATTTTGAATAATAGTTTAAGACTTTGTATTAATTTCCAAAATTAGGTTACTTAGAAAATTTCTTTAAAGACTTTGTAAAACTTTCGAAAGATTCTTCAAAGAATTCAAAGTGTCGAAACACTGGGTAGGTTATCATTTCATTCTTAGATACAAATTTATTTTCTCGGATCAGGTCAAAAATGCTTCGTTTGTTGCTTTGAATACAATAAATTTGGAATATGCACCATAAATTAAATTAATGAAACAGCTGTCTCAATAAGCCCTCCATAATATCACAATTTTAAAATCAAGTAAAACGAAATTTCAAAAATATTAATATTTACACATAAGCTTCTTTTTTTAAACTTTTGGTAGAGTTTTCTAGGAATTTATTTATTCTTTTTCTTCATGCAGATTTCTTTCTCTTTTATTTTGTGTGTATCTTTATTTTTGTTGGTCTTCTCAGTGAACTAGTTGCTATTTATTTCTTATCCCCTTATTTTTTGTTTCACTTTGATTTATATTTTTACTTTTGTCTGGTAAGGTGATTGTGATAGTTGATTTTAATTACAATTATAATTTGTATAAGACACTAATATTTCTATTTTGAAATCATTATGCTAAAAATAGTAATAATGATTAATTCATTCTTATACAGCATATATATACAGTTATACAGCATATCTAAATATAAAATAATATAATTTAAAATCTGTCAGAACAACAACACACAATATTTATTTGATTCCACCTCTGATTAATAAATTGTAAATTTTATATGACAAATACCACTGACTGATTTATGATCAGTTAATATATTGATATTTATAGACATGTTAAAGAAATATAGGTAAATACCATAATTAATAAGATCATTTATACATTACACCTACAACTTATTATTTAATATTCATTGTATTAAAATCAATAATATATATTTGAATGAAACAAGAAATGTATTTTAAACAAAAAAAAGTTTGCTATTTAAAGTACCTATTCAATATCATAATATGAATATTTAAAAAATATAAAAGTTTATAAAAATAAAAGTGATAATAATGATAATTCTAGGTGGCAGAAAGTGGATATATATTTGGTTCACTTCGACTGAAGCTACTTTTGCAGTTATAAAAATGATAGCTTATTTTCAAATATTTAAAATGTGTTTTTTTAGTTTATATTCGTTTATTTTAATATATATCTATAAAATTATATTTGCTATATTGTAAATGTGTTATGCCTATATCTATTTGTACTTGAAGGCAGTATATTAATTACACTAGAAAACATTTATATGAATATAATATCAGCATGTTTTTTAATTGGACTTGTATGAGCTGTAATTAAGTATTTCAAATTAAAGGAATACTTGTAGTAATAAATTTATTTCTACTAATGCCATAGGAACAATACTTAAAAAATATGAACTAGTATGATCTCTCCTGTCTACTTTTATAATATCACTAATAAAAATATATAATTATAAGTAATATATGTTATTTAATAATAACTAGCTATACCTATAACACTAACTTTTAAAAATAAAATATATTATGTAAAAAATTAATATATATACATATGTACATATTATATAAATATATCAGCAATATATATAATAACTGGCACTGGCATTTATTATTTATTTAGCTTTTGGCATGGACATGGTTTATTAGTAATTATAAAATATATATATATGAAGTTACTAATAATTTATAAATTAATTATTACTGAAAGTATTTGTATAAATTGTTAGCCATATATGTAAAAATTTAAGGCAATAATATAATGTTTTTAAGAATATAATATATTACTGCTATTCCATATCCTATTGTAGTGTAAATATACCTAGTATATATTACTATGAGTGTATCCTGCCTGTTATTATTATACTCTCATGAATTGTAAAATAGGTAAATATGAGCATTAATTACATTTAACAATAATTAGCTGTCTAATATTAAAAATATTATACAGATTTAGCACATAATAATAAAATATGTTTTAAAATAATTAATGAAACAAAATGACATAGTATATCATTATGTATTATATAATATAATATAGTGTCCTCAATGATAATAGCCAATCATAAATAAACTAAAATTAAATTATTCAATTGCATGATACAAATAATTAACTCTAAACCTTAAATCAATAAAATTTATTACAATTTACAAACATTATTTATTTTAATTCAATTTAATAAACAAAATAAATATTTTTTAAAACAATTATTTAAAAAAAATGTTTATGATATAAATGACTGATTTTCAAAAATGTTATAGGAATGCATCAGTTTTTTTTTACTAAAAACAAATAAAATTCATCTAGAAATGTTGGAAATTGAACACTTAAAATCTGTACAAAAATACAGAATTCTGACATTTTAAAGAATATAAGCCTATAAAATTGTTATTCTGGTGTTAATTATTGCAATAAAAAATCCAAAAATATGTACTTACGAATAAAAAGTAATTCCTTTAGTAGGACCACTCTTGTTAATGCAATCTTTGGTTAAATAAGTTTTCATGGTCGCTTTTTAAAATGTCTGCCCCTAAAAATCAAATCCGACACGAAGCGGGAATTCCCTAGGAGTTTGTAAATCTAGTTTATTTAAATTATATTCATATCTATTGTAATATTCAATAGATTGCTTCGTAAATTGTCGCAAAGTGTGCAAAGATATCATTCTGATTTAAACATTGACATATAAAAAAATGAAATCTATTGCAACATTTCTGAGGCATAACATATCTTAAATTTAAGTATAAAATAAAAAATAAAAATGTATCACTACCAGATATAGATTAATTTTTCATGAACATATCTTAAATAAACTAAAAACACATATTGATTGTTTAATTACGTGAAATAATACCGAAAAATTATAGATTTTTTAGATATATTTTTTAACTATGTGTGTAGGTATAACTATGTATTTTTTACAATTACTAATTAAAAAATTGTATAAATATTTTTGGATATATATTTAAAAAATATTAATACTTTATTCTTAAAGTTCAAAACCATAAAATCAAATGTAGACTAGATGAAGCTCTACTGAAAATGTTTATTTAATTTCATTATAATTTACTTTAAATAAATTTTAATAATAATAACTTATCCAAACTTTAGTAGGTATATAAAAAGCTTAAATGGTTTATACATACAAAATGTAGTCTTAAGACATATTTTTGCGCCCATATGAATAAAAATATTTTAATTAACAGTACCATTATTTTAATATATAATATTTAACACTGCCAAATTGTAAACTTTTTTTGTTTATATTACGTATTTGTAAATATATATATATAACAATTCACAGTGAATATACGACCTCTATTTAACAATGAATAAGTATTTTAATATGATAGTATAGAAGAACTCTTTAGTTCCTTCGACCCAAAATAATACAAATATTTCTAGTGCGTGCTTCCCGAAAAAAAACTTTTCTCAAATTTAAGCACGTTTAAAATAATAGTGATACATTTACATAATAGTTGCCCTTTACGTAAAACAATACAATTAGAAATTTATTGAAATCAAGACCCTTTGTATTTCTATACTTTCTTATTAGTTAATAAACTGAAGTACTAGTAAACTATTTTATATAACACATAACCAAAAAATATATTAATGTAATACATTAATATAGTATTCATATAAATAATTATTTGGTATACACATTAGATATATAATAATAATATAAATAGTAAATAATTTTCATTAGTAAATAGAATAATTGTGTTAACCAGCACGATGTGAAAATATAAACAAACCGCTGGCTTTTTGAATGGCTAAAAGGAGCTGAGAGATAAACAAAGATGATTCCTACCACATGTATAAAAAACGCTATATAGGTATTCATAACCTTACTTTTTTTAAAGTAATAAATAAATATCAGAAATACAATTCTATATTGAGACATAAATTTAGATGTTGCCTATTAAAAAATATAAACCTAATGCATGCATATAACTGTGAGTTATGCATATAATGCATAACTAATGCATATAACCTTATAATTAAAATATAATTCCGTTTTTAATCATCCTTAAAAAATTTAAAATATCACTATAGACTAGCATAAGACTGGTTAACGTTATATCCAAATTATTTATAATAAACTAACATGGATAATAGAATGTAGCAACAAGCTTGTTTATGATTTTACTATACAAAAGCCTCAACACGTGCTTTTGTTTACCCCTCAGAGGTCTTTAACCAATCAGAATTGGGATTTCCTTTGTTTACACTTTCACAGCGTAGGTATATAGGTATAAAGACAATAGCGATACAAAAGTAATAGGTATATAGGTATTATAAAGAAAATTAGAATATATAAAATAAAAGTACAAACTTCTAAAACAAAATTACTACAATATTTATAATTATGAATTTTATATATTTACACAAAATACAATTTTTAAATATTTTGTTTTTCTAAATTAGTATGAATTCGGTTGTACGATCAAGGATAAGGGACAATGACAGTTATTAATCGCAAGTATTACAAGACGTATATCTTCCATATATGTTTATTTAGTTAAACTTAAATCAAGATCTCACCGGAGCGGCGGGTGGTGCTCCCAACTTGAGGAGGCATTTTATGGCATCTCCAGAGCCATGTTTAGCAGCGACGTGTAGTGGAAGACACTCATGGTTTCCTGTAGTAAGACAGGTCACTCCTTTGTCAAGTAGGTAACAGATGCCATCGATACTGTTGGCTTGGGCGGCCAGGTGGATAGCTTTGTCCCCATTTTCGTCCTGGAAAGGAGTGATCAGAAAAAAATCTCAATATTTTGAAAACGTGGAAATAAAAACGTTATATAATTGTAAATATATGTATATAGTGTATGTATATGTAGGTATCCTGGAACAACATAGTTATAGACATAATAACAGAAAACAAAGCATAAGCTGCTGGTAAAAAGTTTACTTTCATAAATTTTCAGAATAATATTTCTTTTATTAAGTGAGATATCTTATGTTTTTAAACATATTTTTATTATACATTCAAAATTATGTAATAATTTTAACGCACATCATTCACTCTTATCATTAAATGTAATTTTAAATTAAGTGGGAATTTCAAATGCATAGGTGTCAAGTGCAATATTGATATTATTATTATTTGTTCACCGAAAAAAATTAATAATTTGATCAAATAAAAGCGGATGACTTAATTAAAAATCTTATATTCAAGTTTTGCGACATAAAATTGATGGAAAATAATACCTTACTTGGTACAATCGGTCTACATGCGGGCATAATGTCAATATTAGTCTTTGCATTCGTGCTTTTAAAAATCTTTGTATTTTCAAATTTGCGCCACTTATACCCTCTCGTTTTTATCGTTTCTTAACCGGTGTAATAGTTCCTAGTCTGTCTTTTTTCTAAAACTGGGAGTCGTGGATTCGTCATCGCTTTGAAATCTTGATTTGGTATTATACCAACAACTAATTAATTACACTAAAAAAGTTATTTAAAATGCTATAACTTTGTATTCAATATCAATGTGATATATTAATTCAATTTACTAATTATAAAAAAGTTAATCTAGAGTGAAACAATGAGTTCTTTCTAAAGACAATAAGTGAAATAATTAGCATAATTACAGAAATTTCAAATAAAACCAAATATACAAAAATTAATCTAATTAAATTTTAAAATATGTTTACATAATTTATTCAAATTAAAAATTTCAAAACAATCCATAATTACTTTTAAAAAAACAAAAAACATGGCAACATTATATAATAATATAGCATTATTCTAAGCTATCTAAATAAAAGTACAAACCTTAGAGGTGAGACAATGCTTAAAATAAACTTACTTCAGCATTGAAATTTGCCCCCAATTTGAGAAGGGTGATGAGGGCATGTTTGGCATTCTTTAAAGCGGCGCAATGGAGGGGTGTGTAGTTCTTGTGACCTGTGCTATTAAGTGAGGCTTCAGCACGGTGAAGAGTTCTGATAACCTCCTCTTGATCAGAAGCAGCGGCAAGGTGCATAGGCTGGTAGCCGATGGCGTTCTAGAGAGAGAAGGGGGAGTGAGTGAAATTTATATACTCCGCTGAACGAAAATATATAGAAGTGATGTGAATTATCTAGGTCAAACTATATCTAGACAGAATAGAAAAAGCTTCTTTATTTGATATTGCTTATTATAATTGTATATGTAATATTGAATTTCTAGATAGTTTTCTTTTTAAAGTGATTAAACGTATCAGAATTTAATCAAATATGTATTGATAAATATAATCAATGTATAACGTAAATGTAAAATATTAAAAAACTATAATTGGCCTTGGTAGCAGCCAATTCACTGAACAAAATAATAAAAATAAAAATCCCACAATATTAGAAAATAAGATTTATAAAATTACAAGTGCGACAACGAAAGTTTAACTAGAGACCAAGCAAATTAAATAATATTTAAATAAACAAATAGATATATCCATTGAAATTAATTAATATAAACATATTAGAACAGAGATCTAAAGTACTTTTGCGATTATGCTCAACATATAATTTTTGTTTTTCATATAATGTTGATTTGGTGTATGGTTTTTCCTTCCGATGTTTAAATTTTAATTGTTGCTCTTCTAATTGACCCTTTCATACACAATTCAAACTCACTGTATCAAATCTCTGTTTATTTCAACACATTTTTTATTCTAGCTGTTTAGCTGTCACTTTACAATGTCGTTTCAGTTCAGTTCAGTTGGTTTAAAAAACGTTTGACGATAGCTCGATGCCAAGCAGGTGATGCGATGACTCATCGTAGAAATGAGTGCTATAGTCAAACCATTGTTAACTGAAAGTTACTGGCTTATATAAAATACAATAATTCAATATAAAGAAAGATATTTTCAGTCACATACAAATTATTATTTTTTCGTAGTTTAAAATTTAAAATTAAAGCTATATTTCACATTTTAAGTAATTCATTTTGTAAATTTGTTCTTAATAATCTAAACCAATACTTATTGAGCAGTAGAACATGGTATGTATCTTTAAAGTATATAGTTATAGTGTATATATGTAGATCAGCGAAACGTGCAATGCATGTTACATACACAAATTCGGTTCAAAATTATTATTAAAATTTTATTTTAAGTATATAGTATGTATAAATTTGTAAATTTTTCAAAATGAACAGGTTAGTTAATATTTCATACTTTAGTATTCAAAACCTATTTTTTCAAATGTGGGCGTTTAAACCGTATAATTTGTCCATGTCAAATTACATTTTACCATTAGACAGTTAGAAAAAAATATTCAAATATTCAAATTATCTAATAATAAAGTATAAGAATAATATTAAATCAGTTGTACAAAAAGAATAAAAATTATTTTAAAGAATATGTATAAAAATATTTTACAACTAAAAATAATATGATACTGTTTATAGATATTAACTTTTTTCTTAACTATATTGTGTAATGATGTAAATTTTACTATTCCTATTTGAACATTTTAATGCTTGAATCATTTTTTACAATAGAAAAAATCCAATCATAAAGAAATCGTAAAAAATTAAAATGATTAATTTTGCAAATGGGTGAAATTATGAAACAAGTCACGACAAATTTTTAAACTGCTTACAATATAAGGAATATTATTAGACCTAAGAAAAGCCAGTTTTTTTATCTTAATAGAATTTCAAACTGTTTTATAAATCATAAGAATTCAAGTAGGATAGATTTTTAGTTTAACAGATAGATATTTCAGCAGTGTTTTGTGTCAATTTCTTTAAAACAGAAATGAGCAATGTGGATGATATTTATCGATCAATTATTACATATATAATATTAAAATCACTTCCGATAACCTGCCATTATTTATATTCATAAAGACATGTCGAATTCGCTGTAATTCGTACAGCACGGGCAGATCTTCTATATATAGCTCAGATAATAAAAAATAGCTACTATCACGCAATTATGAGGTTAAAATGATGATAAATTAGGAAAAATGATAGATAATAAAAACATCCGTAGGTCACTATAGCTAAGTATCCTCTATTTTAAATATAATAATTTCACAAACGATTTGGTTTGGTTGAAACCGTCCCAGTTGAAACCGTCATAGTTTTTATTTCCACGGTTTAGATAAGGAGTAAATTATTGACCAATAAAACCAGGTAGAGAAAACGAGTTTCTAAATCAAACTAATTTTGTGTAATGAATTTTTAAATCGCATAAACTGCGGAGGCGTCCGAAATTCATCTAGATTTTAATTCTAAACCGTTAGTAAACCGATTTGAACGACAGCAACATTAATATTATTGAAATACTGACCTATCTTTTACATTGGAAAATGTTTGTAACGGGTATACTGGTTGGAAATTATAATAGGCGTATTTGATTTCATAAATTCGGTTTGAATTACTGCGAAAATTCATTAAATCAATTTATGTGCAAGTGTTATAATTTTAAAAGATACAATTATATATTCAATTAATGTAAAATAATATTTTTTCATATGGAAATTACTACATATTTTCTTAAATATTATAAATATTACAAATATAAATTTTTTGTTAATAAAACTGATATTTTTCATCATAAAGATTCCTTTGTACATATTACGCACTTTTAATTCAATTAAGTTGATTTACAGCATAGTTTATTAAGTAGTATAAGTAATTGTATAAGAATATTGTTATTTAAATATTAAATGACTATCATATACAGCCATATTGATACCTATCTATAATACGGAATAATGATAATGATAATAGCATCAACGACTACACTTTCTAAAAATAGAATTATTAACGATTCCAATGTCGCTCAAAAGGAAGCGTTCATTCCAAAAGTCAGAATCATTCGGTGTTACCATTGAAATTAAGTAGGTCACCTATCACGCCTGTGCACGTGTTCTAATCGAAGCGCGCAACTATATTTCAATTTATATGTCTATGAAATGGTTAGTTTGAGTTTAAAGAAAATTATTTGTATGAATAATATTACTTCTTTCGTTTATTATTATTCGTATATATTATTCATAGTGCCAACGCTCTACCAACTGAGCTACTCACCCCATGTAATGTAGTTATCTATTCATCACATATTTTTAGTCTACATCGATTTGCTTTAAAATATGTCTTTCAGTTTGATACTCAATTTCGAATTAAAGACCGACACAAGAATCGTTCATTCGAAAAATTTAATGATTCCAGATAAAAAAGCGCTCTAGAAATACAGAACTGTGTTTGTCTAAAGCAGTGGCGCTAGAAGAATCCGAACTTTTCAAAAATGATAATATTTTTTCGTAATACCAGGTAGTGTTTCAATTAATAAATGTATCGCTATAATGCATTTAATATACAATACTGTTGTTAGCATGTAAATATTATGTACTTAAATAGGTAAGTATGTAAATATATGATAAATTAACCTTAAAATCTTCTTTTTTTAATTTTTTAGCTTTTTGTGCTTCTAAATATTAATTATTTCAGACCGAGATGGCGAGATGTGCGTTTTATACTTATTGTACTATGTGCGATAACTGTATGTTTAATTTTGAATCGAATATATTTAATGTGCGAAACTGATATTTAATCTCTTAAAAATCTGCTTCCCTGTAAATATGTTGACATTTTTTGTGTAATAAAAATTTAAAAATATATATTTGTAAAGTATAAATATATTAATCATTTTTTATTGATTCTCCACAAATATAATTTTTGTGATATCAAATAATACATAACATACATTACACTTAATTGTGTAATGTTACAAAACATTAGCAGACATATTTAACAAAGTTGGGTAAATTGGAGGATAAAAATATAAAAAATTAATAGAACCATATATTTAGTAAATTGGCTATTTTGACTCTGAAGCATTCTGGGTCAACAAATTAATTGAATAAACTTCTAAATAAACTACAACAGATGGCAGTTCTAAATCAAGGATAATATATTATGTGTTAGAACTAAATTTTGACATATATATTCAGAATTTAAAATTATTAATAATATATAACATATTGTTTCTTTATGGTCATGAGAAATTTTAGTAATTATTGTGGTGCAGTTTATGTCATTGAAATTTTTTTTTAAAGTGAACAATATATTGCATATTATCAGGCAATATAATTTTTACTTTTATTTATACAATTTTATAAGCATTTTACATTCAAGTGGGCATATTTCAATTAATTGACATTGTATACATTTATAATATGATTTAACTAAATTAATACATAATATCAATATTAATAATGGTATAATAATAATATGTACAATTTTTTTAATAATATATTAATTTTTAGATTTTAAGATAAAAATGTGATAATTTAAACCTAGCAGATTGAAAAATGGGCTATACTTACTTATACATTGATCACCTAAATCTAAAATTATACTAGTAATAGATATTTATATACCTAACAGGTGTTATAATTTGAAAATACAGAATATAGAGAATTGTATATATTAAAGCACTGATATTTTGGAACATATTTACTTGTGCTAGAGGAATGATTAAGCCTAGGGTTAGTAGTATAAGGGCTAGGGATTATTATTATTAATTAAATAATTACAATAAAATTGATAGTTTAAAAATATTTATTTAATATTATTATTATTATTAACATTAATTTATATTAGATAAATAATTTGAAAATATGCCTAACAATTTTTGTTAATAAAAAAATTCTCAATGACAATGCTGTTTCTAACTAATTATTAATTTAAATGTTATTAGTAGTAGAATTTTTATTAGTAGAATAAGTCAACACAATTATTTATTAGATTAATTAATAAATTTATTTATTTGTTTGTTTGTTTGTTTGTTTGTTTGTTTGTTTTTAGTCCACACTTTGCATTTGTAATCATCCTACAGTTCAAGAGTAAATGTGTGTCAATAATTTTTATGAAGGAGGTATATTTTTAATATTTAGTTTTGTAATTTAGTCTTAAATCTGTAAAAAAGAAATAGTAATCATGGTAAGAGTGATTCAGTTATACTAAACATTGATAATTTATATTAAATCTTTATTTTAGTTTAGTAAATAATCTTTTACTTTAAGAATATCAGAAAACATTTGCCAATAATTTAAATTAAACAAACATGAAACAAGAAAGAGGTTTATATCTTTAAGATAAAAAAATATTTTATTAAAAATTAAAAAAAAAATTATTTTATTTAAAAAAAATCTACTTATACCTACCATCATTTTACTGATATATGATAATCTCAAATTTTTAAAAGATAATTACTAATGCTAGGTCCCACAAGATCACATTTCAGTTTGTATTATTGGGAATGTTATATATATATACTCTCTCTTTTTTTAAAGTTTATTTAAAATGGCTGTTGTTTAATTTTTATATATGATTAATTAAAATTAATATTTTTTATATGTATTTTAACTTCATAAATGTATACAGCTCATTAAGTATAATACCAATGTTAGTAATTGATTAATAAAAAACATTTAATTCAATTTTAATTTCAAATAAATTACATGAGAATAAATATTATTGTTAAATAACTTGAGGTATCTATTTAAGTTATGCCTCTAATTAAAGATCTGACTGGGAAGTTATGAGGGTTCAATTCCCCTCCTTTTGATATCATGACATATGTGCATGAATATTCTCTCAAAAAGGTAGCTTGGATGGCACAGCACTCAGTCAGTTCTGTAATTTAGGCAAAATATTGATAGTAAAAATATGAACATGCACAGATATAGAAAAATAATTAAAATGTACAAGGTATAAGTTATTCTAAGGTTTTTTTCTGAATAATTTTTTACATTATACATGTGTAAATTAACATAATTTTAGTTATTTAAAATAGAGCACAATTCTGCCACTTTTTAAACCAACTGAAAGTACGAATTCGACTTTCAGGTAGAAAAGTTTAACAACCTGCTCGTTGAACATTTTTCCTATCTTAATACATAAATAGAGAGAATTTCCAAAATAATATCAGTAATATATCAGTAAATATCAGTAATGTCAGCGAATATCAGTAATGCTATCGTCAAACTAACTAAGCGCATTCAAACTTAGTCAAATTATAGATGGGATCAACTCACCTTAACATGAACATCTGATCCCAGACTGAGGAGTAGCCGTACGGCAGCAATGGAACCCGCCTGACAAGCCAAATGCAGAGAAGTACACATGTCCTTATTTCGGATGTCAACCAGTGGGTTGTTCTGATAGAGATCCTGCACCACCTTCGTGTAGTTACCCTGTGCGGCCAAATGTATTGGGTAGTTGCCATTCTCATCCTAAAAATAGGTGCAAACCAATGGCAATGACTTTTATGTCAAAAAGTTTGAAATAATGTTGTTTAAATTCACAGAAAATTTTTTATTTTAGGGAAATTACTTCAAAAAGTTAAAAAAATACTTCTTTTTTTTAATATTTTAAAAGAAAATTATATTTAGCAATAAAAATGTTATACTGTTGTCTGTTTGTCTATGTTACTTACACCGCCAAAAAACCTAAAACGACGAACTGTCAGAAACAGACTTAACGCTAAGAGACATAATCAGAGGTTCACTCAGATTCGGCTCATAGAAAAGGCAATGTTGAAAATTCTCTGAGTATTTTTTTTACAAGAAAAATACGTTTAGTACAATATTATTAGTCCAGAAATTTTGTTGAAGAACCTCACACTAATTACAAAAGAAACAAGTTCAACGGATTTTGTTTCGTGAATATGATTTGAATAAATGAAAAACGTCTATGCAGTATATGCAGTATATCCAGGGTATATCGCAACTAATGAAAATATTATCTTTGAAGATAAATTTTGAAAAAATTAATTAATATTTTATAATATAGAAAAGTTGGGGATTAAATTTAAGAAGAAATATTATTTATATATACGTCTATAATTAACCAAATAAAAAATAATAGTAGAACTGGTTCTAATTAAATTTAGTAGAGAGATACATGAATAGTCTCAGTAATGAAGCACATAACAGTATTTCAAGAATGCATAAATTTGGCGCTAAAGTTAAGTAAATATCAAAAAAATAGCACACGTTTTGTATACAACTGTTTATGGAAAGATTGAAGATAATACTTAAATGATACCTGAGTATTATTTTTTGCGCCAAGTTCGAACAGTCGAGTAATGGACTTGGTGGCCCCTTTACTAGCGGCCATGTGTAGTGGGGAGCGCTCTCGGAAACCTTTGTTGTTGACTCCAGCTCCTGAAGTGACCAAAAGATCCAGGAAGCTCACCTGATTGGATGCTGCTGCTAGATGACTCGGTTGGTTGCCCTCTCTATCCTGTTCGAATTGAATATTGTTTGAAAAACAAAATTGTTTAGCCTGGGTAGTAAGCGTTGCTACTATAACAATATTTAAACTTTAAGTATTGTAGGAGAATACATAAAAAATTAACATTCATATTAAGTTCCATAATGAAAGAAATATGATATAATACAATAAACAATTATTGTATATAATACAAACAAGCAGAAACAAGCATACATAAATTGTAGAAAAGATCGAAAAATATTTAGTCATCGTGCACACGAGGATAAAAACCTGAATTACTATGCTGAAGAATAATATTTTGGGAGTAATCAAAGTAACTTAGATACGCAATATTTGCACAAAAACTGCCGCTGTATTACAATATAAATTAAATATTTGAGTTTATTAATTTCAGGGGTGGTCACATTGTTACTTTGAAACATTTCCTATTTTGATTTTTGACACATTTTTACAAAGACTTTTTACAAATATCTTAAGTCATTATTGTTAAACAGAACACATTATTAAGTAAACTCAAAATATAAATTTAAAAAATTATATTTTGATTAACAATGCCTTTATTGTAACATAATTACATACTAGTTTTTTTATAATATAGTTAAGTAATACAATAGATCACCGTTTCTTAACTGGAGATGAATTTCCCCCTGGTGGAAATTTTTGGAATGTCGGGGAAATTTGTCTTGATACCAAAAACAATAATTATTCTGTTCGCTTTTTACAATTCGTCTGCACATTGTCACATTTGTGAGGGAAAAGCATGTGCAGAAATCTTATTAAACCTTCTACTGCGCACATATTTTTGTAACGTTAACTGCGCACTATGTAACATTTTGTTACACCTTATAATTTCAATGT
>JAYRBW010079328.1:0-24009 GCA_036023295.1 Invenusta paracnida | reverse complement strand
GATTAGTTTGAATATTTAAATCCTGCTTAGAGATGATAGGCGAAGCATTGTGTTTTCATAAAATGTTTTAAAGCGAATGGATGAGGTGAACTCCTTCGGGTGAGTAATCATGCTATGTTGGCATATTTATAGCTTAACATAATAATCACAGTTTTTTAGTCAACATCTTAGGAAGCACAAAAATCATATGAGCTCATGGCTAACTTATAAGATATGATAATTATTAAATAAACGTTTCCTAGCAATAACTCTTGTTTGTTCTCTGATCTTACCGCAACGGGATATTAATACATACAATAAATTAATCGGGGTTTTATTAACGGCTAGCATAATAACATACTTAAGAACTAAATAGCAATTCATTTAGTTAACAACTAGTCAATAGCCAAGCCAATTCGTTTACACTATAAATATTTGCACCCATCGTACATAACTGGAATATACTCATAATATGTTATGTGGGCCATATAATACTTATATGAGACATTCCCTTACCTCCAATTGAGTTCAGGCTCTTCGTCAGACCAAATAAAACTCCCATTCTTGTAATTATCTCGCAGACCTATCCAGACACCTTTTGCAGTAGTGAATTGATACGCTATGTCTGATTGCAGGCATTCCTAATGGGAAAAAGGTTCATATTTAGCAATAATGTGTTTGTGAATACACATTGCAGATTGCTTTGTAGTTCACGTGCAGATTTAGGGCTGCATGCTATCATAAATAATGTCGATGATCTCACAAATGAATAAAGTTAACTATTTAATAAAATCAATAATCACACATATGATTTATTATATTTTTAGTTAATTAAAAGATACGGTATTCTAAGTCTACTACCATATTATGCCTGCGAGGTATTAAAATGTTTTGCTGCCAACATTCAATAGATTATTCAGTAAAACATCAAAACCTGCTACCCCTAATTATCAATTAGACAACTTCACTTTACATTTGCAATTGATTAATCTAACCAATTATATCTATTTGACTTTATTAGGTTTTAACTTCTGAATATATATGTATATAATATATTATAAATAATTTTGTAAAATACATGCATTATAGTTAAATTAAATTGTTTCATAATACATGAAGGACTATCTGAGATAAAATATTACTAATATAGTATAATTGAAAAATGAATATGTTTTGATCAATATTACACAATGATATTTACATTTTTTATAAAAAATTTAAACATTAATTTCCAATGAGTATATTATAATGAGTCCTTGAATAAATATACAATAAATCGTAATTAATTAGTCGTCGTAGGCTTAAACTAATCAATCGATTATTAGCTGTATCAATGCTGCAGCCTAGATCAGTTTGTTAAAGCTAGGAGTATGTACCAGGGTTCGAACTTACTACCTTCGGGTTTGAAGGCAGGAATCCAAGCCACTTACCTACACTACATATATATATGGTTATAACTTATAAATATTTATTTTAATTATATCCACAAAAAAACTCGCAGTGGTACATTTAAAGCTTGATGACATTTTGTTTAAAATCACATATATTCATAACTTTAATTATTGTAATACAACAGCATATTTTCATTAAGTGAACTTTCATATTAACCGAAGTTGTGATATTAATCAAAATTGTCTAATTGAATAGATTTCTTTGGAATTATTTGATGTGTTTAGAATTATTAACGGTCACATTCACTCCAACTGTTACTTTAAGTTACAGCTGTTACCCTATAATGTTTAATTGAATACAGATAAAATATATTACTCAAGAATGTGTAACTATAACATTATTTTGACGTCAATATTAGCAATATTTAAGATGTAAGTCATATCTATGTTTTGTGAGAACTTAAGCACGTGTGTTATTCATTAAGGATGTAAAAGGTTTTCTGGGTAATCTATGTACCACCTAGTTTGAGATATTGGTCTTAGTGGGAACAAGAGAAATGGCTTGTAGAATAAAGATGGGAACGCGCTGTGGATTGTCACCACATGTAATGGGGTAAATAGCAACGGTACAGCAGGCTCACCTAGGTCCAGAAGACCTTATGATCTAGTCGACACGACAAAAGAAGACCTTACGACAAAACAGTCAGAAGGCATGAACGTTACAAACTGTGTATTTCTGTGTAAGATTTTATAAGCTTCACAGTGATATGTCATTAGAATTGAAATATGAACCGTTGGAATTGGCAATATTTAAAGGATATACTTACTTAATAGTCCAATTCATTTAGAATTTCACTGGTAAAGACAGCACTATTACTTATCTCTTTAGTTTTGTTTGAATTTGAAATATTGCGCAACATAAAATTATGACATTTCTGTTTCACATATTCAGATTATGGATGATTTCATTATTTTGGTTTTATTTTCATAAAATCTTTTCTTTTTACTTTTAGACAAAATATTTTATATCAATTCCTTCTTCTAAGTGTTTCTTAACATTTAAAAAAGAAATTAACTTCATAATACTAAATTTCAAATTCTACATATTTTACAATACTGTTCTTATATGCATTTTATGACTAAACATTATCAACTTATCAATATTGTAAAGTATCTAGAATTTAAATTATAGAATTTGTGAGACTTGATTGTTAGAAAACACTTAGAGAAACACATTTAAATGAAATATTATCTGAAAGTAGCAATAAACTTTATTGTTTCTCAAAGATACACATTTTTATAAAAATTAGACAAACCTTTGACCATACTCAGAAAATCGTTCATATTCTTTAATATGGCAAACCAGAAACAACATAATTTGTTATTGCTATTTTGATATTGTTTGTTATGCATTCAGGCTTTAAATATGTTATCCCAGATATCTTACTGTACTCATTTCCAATAATATGTGGTGTTGCAGTTTTTTTCCTATCTGACCGTAGTTCGGAGATATTTAGGCTTTGACTATAACATTAATACAAATTGTAAATTGTAAATTGCAGTTTTTTTCCTATCTGACCGTAGCTCGGAGATATTTAGGCTTTGACTATAACATTAATACAAATTGTAAATTGTAAATTGATGAACTTGTACCATTTCTGAAAAATACGTGAAAGAGGCTAAATGAAGTTTCCCGTTTTCTTGGCAATATCTTTCGGCATCTGCCCAAGCCATTGGTGTGTTCACAAATATGTAGAGTCGATCAGACATGCAGGGAGTTTCTAGAAGAAACAGGAAAGGAATAAGTTTAGTCTCCCTTGGTCAAATGTTACATAGAACGTTTTTAAATTTGGACTTTTGTATTTTAGTTAAGAATATTTCTATTGCTCGTACAACTTCCATGATACTTATTTAATGTATCTGAAAATTGCAAATGCTCGTATGTTATTAATAATGTAGTTTAATTGCATATAACTATATATATGTTTGTCAAACCGTTGTAAAAATAGTTTTTATTGAATCTGATGCACTGATGCTCATATAATTTTACAATTCATTCCATTAAATTATGTGGGTGAACTCGTATACTGTTGTGTAGCTGACCGAATGAATTATATTTTTCATCTATATATTGCAAAGTATTTTGGGACTAAGCTTGAATATAAAAATAAATAAAACGACAACTTAAAATCAATTTTCTAAATAAAGCTGAATAAAATTGAGCATCGGCATATTGTAAGAGCAACTAGAAATATTATCATTCAATTAATTGTTAGTAGTGCAAATTGTTTTGGCTTATTTGCACACTTAAATATTTCATGATTACTGTGAACACTAACATTGTCCAATCATTTAAATATAGAGTATTTGCAATTAGTTCATTTGTATTGTAACTAATTGTAAAGTGACTAATGTTTATCATTTTGTATGCTTGTTGGAACATCAAGGTTTACTATTTTTAAGCATGCACACCTTGTATGCTCACATTTATACATTGAATGAAAAAAAAGAAGTTTTATGTAGAACATATAGCACCATTACAAAATGTATAGGATACTTGTATTTTTAATATGCACTAAACAAAAATATAGATTAATATAAAATATCAGACTATTTATCAAAATGACATAATATTGCTCCAGAACATGTATATATAATCACCTCGTAGATGTTTAGCTGAAAGATAATCATAGGCGTTTGCGATATATAATATAAAAAATAATCTACTGGAACTTAAAGATATGTTTATAGTATCAATTATCATTGTGTTAATTAAAGAAAAGTATTATTAATATTCATGCATTGAGAACCACATTTCTTTATGATTACATGCGCACTAAACATTATTCATTGTTTTTGTTCAAAAGCATTAACTTATTTAAAAAATAATGCCAGCAATGCAAATGTGTTAATGCAGTTATATTTTTTCAAATATTCTTACATTTGATGTTGAGAAGATGTTACTTACTGGTAAGAGGTAATGCACCTTTTGACCATTCTATTTCTGAAAGTTTCAAACAAAATATATCACCGATAATACGTTATATCAAAATAAATAAAACATATTTGATAATAAATATTTTTTACGTCATTGATAATTATACTTTATGAATGATATGATATTTTACAATGATAATTATCAAAATATATTAAATGCTAGTTTTTGACAACTGTTCCAAAAATGTATTTATTAAGAAATGAACTTTTTAATGTACGATGCGTTATTGCTCGTTAGTTATTGTCAACTAAACTGTTCACCTCGAACAAAACACAATTAGATAATCTACAATTGATTATTCTAATCTTACGTCGAACATACTTTATTCAGATGCTCTATTGTATAGTAATATATAAAATATTATTTTTTAAAGTTTTTAAAAAGAGATTTAAATAATAAGAAAAATAATATATAATAATTAAACAAAAGCATACGAATTAGTGAATTGACAAAAATATTAAGTTCATAGCACAAAATGGCAACAACTACATATTTTAATGCAATATGCTTGCGCAATACTGTTTTAAATCTGAAAGTAACATTCTAATTATTGGAAATTAAAAATAAAGAAAATTGTTTACTTATACGATTGTTGAATTGAAATAGTTTATTTTAAATGATTAATATATTACCGGAAATGTACAATATAAAAAATCTCCACATTAAATATAATATTTACATATACCTAACAGTATATATTTAGATTTTAATAATGACAATTACATTCCCAAATGTATAAAAACTGAGGTTTACCATAAATATGGTACGTCATTAATTACCGGTTTTACATATTGATAACAAGCTGGATTTTTTAGTATTGAATAAGTATTTTCAGTCACAATAGTTATTATCAAAAACATTCTTAAATAAAATAATGAATAATTGATTACACCTGCATGACATGTAAGAGTGTGTTTAGTTGCTTCTATTAAACATTTGTTAATGTTTTTACTCATCATGATAATTTGCACATTGATGGTTTAGTCAACAAATGTAATTTGTCTTATATTCTGCGTTAATTATTTATTGATTCACGAAAACAATGTCGTACGAATATTTATAATAGTATTAGTTAATAATATTAACTACATGCTGATTCAAGGACAAAAATATATTTAAAATATTATTGTCAATTTGAATTTTTTTTAAAGTTACATAAAGATATTTGAATTACGTTTATATTGCAAGATATGCTATTTAAAATAAAATGCGTTCAATTTGCTTAAGTTTAAACTGAAAAAATAGTACAGTTAAAATATACGTAATACCTCTTATATATATATATCAGAAAAACTCACTTCTTGTCTCGCATACGAAGGGGTATGTGACTGTATCTCCGCTAACAATTCTGAATTTTTCAGTGTGATGTAGAATCAAGTATTGCTTGGCACAAACCTTTTTAGGAATTTTGTTGGAGCAATTGCTGGGTTTATTCAAATTTGGTTCGCCGAGGTCCCATGGCCTGTGGTGTAGAATAATTAAGTTGTAAATATCATGTAAACGTTTAAATGAACATAATAACGTCGGAAAATATGATTTTCTTCTTCCTTTCTTTATAAAATTATTTGCATATTTTAATAAAAACAATAGTAATCTATGAATTCCACAAATTATCAAGCAATCAATTTAAAAAAATTGACAGATTTATTTTAATGCCAACATGTTTTATTTAGTCAAATCGATAATTATTCTCGTTTGTATGAAACGTATTAATTATATAAATTATCAAGCGATACATTTTAAATATCTAAACAATTTTTAAAGCAGGATTAAAACTGTTTCAATGAAATTGATAATTTTTCCGTTCATATTTAAAAATGTTTAATTCAACAAATCAAGAATCAATCAACTCGTCAGTCAATTAAGGATGATAATGACATTCATATTATCATTATTATAAAATAAGATCCATATTAGTATATTAATTATAATATTTCAGTATTATTATATACGTAAATGAGAAGACACGAACACATATTTCTGGTTTTTACGTGCCTTTTAAAAGTTACCAAGACAACTAACTGTTTACCAAGTTTTATTTATAAACAAATAATTACAGGTGATTAATAGTTGCAGAGTAAGTCTTTCTTGATACTTTTTACGTACTATTTGGATGTAGTAGATCAGTGTTTTATTGCTACTGTATAACATATAATCTGAGTTAGATTTTCATATTCTAACTAAAGTGATGTATATTTTTCGATAAGAATAGTAAACTTGTACGGATACTTATTATAACAAACACTATTTATTTTCGAAATTTATACATAAGTACATTTTTGAAATAATACCATACTTTCTATCAAATAATATACTACATTTTTCGAATGATTTACCCAGCATGTTATAAATATGTATGAATATGTATGAATATTGCTTTGAGAATTATAACACTGAAACATAATTCATACATTCATGTTATAAAAAGAAAACAATTGTTTCTAAAGGCAGTAACAAAATATGAATCATGCAAGCTCGACGACATTATTATTGTCCACTTTAATTGTTATGATTTTGTATATGTTTTTAATTAGACACGATGCACACATTCTGTACGTGTCATATATTTACAATTATTTAAATAGCTTGCTTACAATAATTAAATGAGAACTTTACTGACTTTCAATATGTATATCGCTGTCACATAAAAAATACAAAAATAATTCGCGGTACATATTTGTCTGTTTATTCTCTATGTATGACCAAATATATAAATAAGTTAGTCATTTCCAAAATATACACATATATATTTCTGAAAGGATACAGATAATTTCATTTAAATAGAGACATAAATTGTCACCTACCGATAATTGAAAGGTGTTCCATCTAACCAGAAAAAGTCAGCTCCATCTTTATAAACAGATGCTCCAAGCCAAATGTCAATCATTTTTTCTCGTAGTCTGAGTTCGGTCTGTAGTTTTTCCTTGTTAAGAAATACACATATTCGATATACATAATAATTATACAATGTGTAAGCTAACCAGTAATAATAATTGTGGAAATCATAGAACGTTTTGTAAGTATTCACTAAGACGCTTTGTAAGTAAAATAGCATAACGTATATAATAAAATAGATAGATAACATTCAAATTTGTTAATTATTATTCATCTATTTAAGTCCAGTAAATTGGGTAAAGGTGTAAAACACAAGGAGTGACGTGCCTTACGTCATTTTTTAAATGTTAAATCCTTTTATAACGTCTATATAACTACTCTTGGCTTCCTTCGACATTGCATTTCATCGAACCATAATCGCTTCCAAGAAGTCTAATTTATTTCATACCTAGTTGATTTAAGAATTATATATTCACTTAAAGTATGTTTTAAAGCTGTTAAGTTTATTTTGAAATCTTCAGTAAACAGTATATAAACGCAAAATAGATATAGATTCGTATAAATTATTGCAATGAATGTAAATTTACAAGTAGCATCCATTAATAAATTTTTGGATGCTTATGACGCGATATAAATGATAATGTATAATATTATGATCCAATTGATACTTACTTAATATACATCAATAAAAATATATTATCACCAACAAAGAAACAAACTGATAATTATGAAAATAAAACCAACAACGGAATAGCAGCAACCCAAGTTATGTTTTAACTGTAATGAACTAAACTTACTCAAACCACAACTGTATTATAGTACTTCAAACTCCGTTTTGAAAATTACGAATCAAAATATTATTTGATAAATGTATGTATATGGAGCTCTTATAGCATTTCCGTAAACAATACCTTTATATAATTTGTAATTTAATATCATTTGAGTTCCACATTTTTTTGTTCACCTGTGTCTAAGTTTTGCATCGCTGAAATATAGGGCTACAAACGTCTTTTCAGTTATAATATATAACTATATTTATAATATCTGCAAAGTGTCAGAATTTGTAATCATCTCTTTAATTTCAAACGAAACTCACAATATCTGCCTGTCGGTGAATAGTCAAAAGTGCGTGTCCTCGTGTCAAACAGAAAAACTTGGCATAATTGAATGGTTTTTTAATTGGATAAAAATCATATTCCAATGTTCTTCTTGAATATAAATCCCAATATTGTTCTCGTGTTAAGTCTAAGAAACATAGAAAATCATACAGTGTTTAAAGTAAAACTATGTTGATTTTTTAGATATTACAAGTCTTGGCGATTTTTTTATATTTTAGATTACAGCTGTTTCAATGTGGAAGTCATGCTAGTAGATTGAATATGTTTCAAAATTCGGATAATTTGGTTTTAAAATAAGTATTTGTTTACTTTTATTTTATAGGGTACAAGTTATATATATATTTACTTATGCAATTGTTAAATCTTTCATAATTCACAAATAAAGGCATATTTACTACTTAACATCGAACTAAACATGACATTTCACTTCGAATTTACAAAGTGTACGATTGTAATGGTAACCATGAAAACCTTTATTCTTATCAATACCAGTTAGATAAGTAAATTCAAATTCAATTTATTTATTAAGTACACTTTGACGATGCAGTACAGAATTAATTCAAATATTATATTATAATATTCAATTTGATATGGTACTTGTATTAATATTTAGTGCAATGCCTATTTTTATGAGAAATTAGTAAAAATGATTATGTTGTAGTTAATAGAACAGTTAGCAAAATGCGAACGGTTTAACGATAAACATGGTTTACGTGTAAGAGGCTCCACTTTATATTTCAAAGATTTCCAGTAAATATCTGAAACAAAAAAATGTTTACATAAAAAAACAATATAGAAAATCTCGTTTTAGCAAATATTCACTATTAGTCATCATGTTTACTACAATACAGCAATAAGCTAATCATTTGATTCATGAGTTTAGATATAGAAAATATAGTAAGTACATTAACACCGCAAAGAAAGCATCAAACATACATGACATTCTGCTACATTTTCACTAAATAACACATTTTAGTGAACACACTTAATTGTAAATGTCCATAGTTACACTGTTATTCACGAGACACATAAAGACATTGGTAATTATTAAATAATAACTCATTTAAAATCTGGATTTAATATTGAAAATTAAATCACCTATGTACAATACAAAGCGTGTATGTGAACTGCAACGTGCCTGCAATTCAAATATGATATGCAATGTGGAAATATATGTTATTGAGATGCTTACGTCTTGAGCAGATGAATGGCAAAGTTACATTGCACAACTGCATTCTAAACGTTCCATCACTATTCATCTGAGCACAAACATAACCGTTTTGAAAGAGTTGCCCGGGCTCATGTGAAAACATATTTGGCCAGGATCTAAGGATAAAGAAGGACATTATTATTGACATTTATATTAATGTTGTTGTTAAATAAATGAAACAATAATCATTAATCAATTTGAAAAACATATTTATGTTAAATATAAATATTAAGTCAAATAGTTCAGTTATAGTTATTCTGGATAATCATTATTAACAATAATAATAATAATATATGTACATTAAGCGAACGATAAAGCATTAAAAATAGACAAATAACGCAAGTATTCATTTATACCAAAAAATAAAAAAAACGCTCAGTGAGTTATTGATACACTAATAAAATTTAAAGAATACTTAATCGTCAATCAAGTGCATAAAAACATAAATATTACTGTATATTTGGAAAGTAGTATGAATGAGGTTATGGAGGTATTAAGAGGGATACTGCGTGACGTCGAAAATGTCATAAACAGAAAATTTTATGACTTTGTTGTATGTTAGAATTGTCATAACCTCAAATTATCAGAGCGTCAAATTTTCACAACATGGAATATACATAGAGTATTGAATTATTATGAAATAGAATCTACATAACATCAAATTAGAATAATCCGAATTGTCATATAATCAAACTTGCATAACATCGAATATACAGGAGTCCAACAAAACATTTTAAGGTCGAACATTCATAGGACTGAAGATGCATAACATCAAAAATGCGGTAACGTACAGTAGAGTTGCAGAGTGACAGTTATATTATTGAAGTAATTATTATGCAAGAATAACATGATTTACTGGATCATGTTTGACTGAGCATATCTTTAAAGAGAGTGGATTGGGTTTTGTGCATATAACTTAACTCTCAAGGAGTTGTAATATGGATATGGATAATTTTTTGATTTAATAAATCTCCTTTCAATTCCTTCTTGTTAATTAGTTTAGTTGATTATAGCGATTAATTAAAAAAAATTGTATTATTAATTAATATTTTGAAATTTTTATACCATATTTTGAAACAATTATTCCCAAATTGATGTAAAATTTTGAAGTGTGATAAGATAACTATTTCACCTGATTAATTTAATTTAATTTATCTCAAAATTTAATTAGAAGCAAATATATTCACATAAGAGAAACGTAAAAAATAAACAATAAAATTGATAAAAGTTACATTTAATGTAAATTTGCATAAATATAAAGGACGTAATGATTAAATATAAAATATATATTTTATGTCAAGCTATAAAAATATACAAATGATTTTGAAACTTCACATCGTTATTTGTTATGCAAAGTGTGTCCCTTTTGAAGAATATTTGTAAATTTGTGCAATGAAGATATTTTTATTATTTAAATATTCAAACACTAAGACTAATTTAATAATTTTCAAAATGTATACCTATACATTCACATAAAGCATTTTCTTGCTTTGAATTTAAATAAATTCTGTACAGATATACACATATATATATATATTAATTATACGTGTAAATTATTAAATATCAAACTATTTTAATACAAGTAAGACATACATTGAGTGAGTTCGATCCATCCATACGAAATCTCTAACATTGCCGTCATATTTTAATCCAATCCAATAATTCTGATTGTTTGCTTGTTTTAATATATTCCTCTGTAAACATGTTTAAAGGAATACATGTATTACTCGTTGTTTATTAAATCATAATCCAAATGTGTGTATCTCAATACGTACTCGATATTGGTTCATTTATTTAGTGTAATTGCTTACTGCCAATAATATTTATAAGGAAATAGTGAATGAATAATTGTTATTATTAAGTATATATAGTTTTGACATATATATTCATTGTTACTAAATGACTAAATATATTTTATTAACTAATACATTTGAAATATCTGCAAGTAAATATTAATACATACATTAATAATCATATCATAATATTTATGAGACATAAATGAAAATGACGTAAGAAACTTACGAGCTCTGTATAATTATGAACAGTGACGAGCTGATAGTTCATATCGGTACAATACTGAGCTGCTTTTGTCCAATTCACGTTGGTATCCACAATTAGGTATTCGTAGTGTTCTGCTCAGAATAATATATCATGATTTAGAACGTATGTAGGGATATATTTTTATGAAAAAATAGCTACTCATGTTTTGTTTTAAGTCTGCTGCTTATCTTCAGTTTAAGGAAGACTTTCGGACATTGAACATGATTAACATAAAAATATAATAACACTGAATTATGTCATTGTGTTATAAAATGTGTATGTTCAATATTCAGATATCAAATTTTCGATTTCCATTTTTAAAGCAAATGTTCACATTTTGAGTGTTTCCAATTCATTATTATTTAAACATTGATTATTAATTATAATTCAATAAAGTAAATTAATTATGAAAAGATATATCAATATGTTCGTAAAATAATTGTAAGGCATTTTTATTTAAAAACATAAAAGTATTATGTTTAATTAATATATTGTCTCTTCTTCTATTGCTAAACTATTGTTTCACTTCTTAAAAATACAAACTTTCTTTTCAAACACATTTGGCGACTTATTCCTTAAACATTTGGAGGATTTAGGATAATGGTACCTTTACTATAAAAATGGTATTTCATAAAATGTACACACTAGTAAATATAAAAAATACAACAAATAAGCAACATACATCTTCCAAAACTGAAGGTCGGGAGTATGTCAGTTAATATATGTTTTCAAGTTACCCTAATTTATTTTTTCTTGACCGATACCACGACTTGAAAACGTGAAAGTTATCAAATGCAGTATAACATTGTCAGTTATTAATTTAAATAGCCCCATTATCCTTGACATTATGGAATGAGCTTGTGAAATTGTGCACAGTTAATGTTAAATGGTGGTTATTTTATGTTATTTTATTTTATGAAGGAAACTTGTGTTAATGCTCTTACAATAAATTGCGTATGTTTCCACACAAACATGCTTAGAATTATATTTAATTGAACTCTGAATCAAATATTAAAAATAAAACAGTGTTAGGCAATGTTTGGTGTCTCTGATTGTTATGTAACGTTAACTATAGCTATCGTTTTAATTTCATATGAAGCTTCAAATTTCACTTTCTGGATGAATGATTGATTTATATTTATTTAAAGCCAATATCTGTTCATATAATTATTTGTTAAATGTTATTTCAATTAAGAATATAAATTTGTATTGTTCTCTAAGGTAAAGTAAATTATATATTTAACACTTACATTTTTTAAGTTTAGAAATCTTCTAAGTTATATATATGCATAGAACAAATTACTTTGATTTTAAATAGTAGACAATGAATTAGGAGTCTAACAGTTTTTAAATGCACAACATATATTAGTGTTGCCAAATTGTTTACTATCAATACTTTCAGTTTAAACAAAAAATAGTACGTTATAGTGGGTAAGACTTACCCACTGCATTCAATTGGAAGGTTTCACTTTTCCATATGATCTCTGAAATAAACATGATTGACAATTAATATGTGTCACAATTATGATTATTCTATTTGATATTAAACATTTTGTATTTAACTACATATTACCTAAATAAAGCACTTCCTTTTAAATTACATTAATTATATTGTTATTTTATATGTAAAAATGGCAATGCAAATAGTATTCATTATTGTTGTATAACAAAAAAGCTCATATTAAATGCAGCCAACGACATCAGCTGCATGTAATAAACTTGATTAAGTTTACTGTTTCGGTACTGTCTTGTTACTATTAATATCTTTCTTATTATAATAATTAATACTCGATTGTTATAATGTACTGCCTTGTTGCTAGTAATATGTTTCTTGTTATATTACCTAATACCCGATTGTTATTATAATGTTAGTTATTATAGTATATGTACTAGTCAATGCTTCAGTTAACACTATTTAGTAGACGTCTGTATTCAGGCTAGTGTCTGTACGTTATTGTGATAGGATTACTTGATATTCACAGTTGCGTGTACTCAAAATAAATAATCGTCTCGCAAACAACTGGATTCTACTATTTACGTATTCAATGGAATATATATAAATTTCTACATTTTGGCGACGAGGAAAACAACAACATTTGTTCTACATAATGGCTTAGTTTCCAGCTGATGTCAATAATGACAATAATGCCAGTGATAATACGCATTCCTCAACATTTATTCCACGTCCTGACAAATACAGCTGTCAGTGCGACATTAATTTGTGGCTATAACAATTTGATCTCTACATATATTACACATACACGTGTCCCGAATGCACAAAAGAGAGATATTCATCTTTTGTTTTTGGAACTTCCCGTATATTAAGTGGTGGTTACAGGCCTGAACGAAACCGACATTACTTTTACAAATGTGCGCCAATTTTTTTACACCAATACTCTACAGTCGACGAATATATTGGCAGGTTGGTCCTGTTTGATGTGAAATATTCAGCACAACCAGATAAATTCGCACATGGATCTATTCTCGACAGAGCGACAACACGAAGAACTTCTAGTCGCTAAATTTATCGTGTCAACTACGGCAAAACTTTCTTCTCAACTCCGTTTGCGCTGTCCTACTACGATTCATGCTTGTGTTCAAATTGCAAATTCAATGCCATCATCAATATCAGTAGCAGCCGTTCATTCGTCTAAGAGTAGTAAGTCAAAATACTTTTCTCGTCCCACATCGTCTTCAAATTCGTCACGACCGTTAAATAATTCTACGTCTAAATTTTTACTACATTTCACACTAATCTTTCTAATATCTATGATATAATGTCATCGAGCATCACTCACTTCTGGTACAGATAAAGGGGTGTTTTTCATCTCCAGTACGATCCTCAAAGAGACCATTATAGTGAAGCATTCCTCGTCTGTTGATAGACACATAATCTTTGGGATTATGTGCTTTCCAACGCCTTTTAATCAGGATGATTCATTAACATAAATGACAAAACAAATTTGTGACAAACAGGAGGATATTTAAGGTATATTATAAATTAAAAACATGTAAACTAAATTGATTTTATACAAAATAATAAACTCACTAAGTTCAAAGCATAATAATTTTGTGTTTGCATTTTATATCAATTAGAAAATTACCTCTTCTAAATATTTCCACAACAATGTATAGTTTTCAGATAATGTATTGTGCACAATGATCTGAAGGACTGGTATAGGTACTGTTATATGGATTATTGAAGAAAAATGAATTGTCTCACCCATTTTCCAAACGCGAATAGTCAGTCCAAATCCAGGTTATATTTCCATTAACTACAGACTCAAATTTCTTTAAACCCATCCAAATGCTCACCTCTTCTTGTTGTAACCTGAATTTTTCCAAAACGTATTTCTAAATTGAAAAAAAGAGAGTTGTGTGAAGATTAAATTTTAGATGCAACATTATTTGTGTACTTGTTGTGTTACTAATAAGGTTTAATTTAAACATTTCCCCATCATAATTAATAAATATATGTATCAAAATGAACAATGGATTACAAGAAATGGACAAGTCGGAAAAATCCAATGTAGGCATCTTATTATTTGACATGTTTACTATACATTTTATAATTATTGAAATGTATTGACCGTATTATAAATTGTAAGATTTTATCTGTCTGTCAATTTTAGATAAAACAGTTGTCAGAGTATGGAAAACTACTATGTAAAGTATGGTCATAATAATAAAACTTATTAAAAATCGACTCACAACTTCAATAAAACTTCTCAGGTGAATTAAACTGTAACCAATTGAACTGCAGTACTTATTAGCGTTTTCCCAATTCATTGATTTTCTCATATAGCTGTACTCATGTATCTCTAAAAAATGCGCATAAATAGAAATGTCGTTTAAAATAAGTGGATTGTATTATTTATATAACATATGCAAAGCCGTGTACGGGAATCAGATATAATAATACAATATCTAAATTTGAATAAAACTTATGCATGTTACAATCTCTTCAAACAAGTGCTAACCTATATATATATCTATATATATATATATGTATATCATTTGATATAATCGTCTTACGGAAAAGAAAACAAGCACTCACTATGCATGTTCTGGATCATATAATATAAAATAATAGGAAAAATAATATATTATACGAAGTCCTTTAATTAATCAAGTAAATGAAATATTCAAAATATTCATTTAAAATGAAGTATTAAAGATTTTTGATTTTTTTGAAAGTTTATCAAATGTAAAATACATAAATACTAATTTTATATTTATAATATATCAAAAGTTTGGTATTGCCACAAAATACAATTATGAAGCAGAATACATAAAAATTAAAATAATACAAGTAACACATACTACACCACTCACACTAATCTTCTGTAATTTAGTATTGTCGTACAAAGATATATGGTTATAGCAGACCATTACATAATATCATTGTTTGTGGAACGAACGATTTGCTGTTACACTGGACTAAAAAAAGAGAGCCTAGAGTATTATGCCAATTATGATCAGATAAAAGTATTCTTTCTTATGATTGGTTGTTACTTTCAATACTTTTGTTTTAATTTTAATTTCAATACATGTCTTCTTCTGTGATATTCAAGATGTGTTTTTTAAATTTGTCTTTGCATTTCATTTTTAATTGGACTAGCTTTCTTTTATTATTTGTGATAAATCGTGAAACCCTGCTTGACAACCAAACCCCAAAAAGATTTATGTTTGAGTTCTATACAATTTTCATTTGAAATTAAATTGAACTAGTTTTATCCATACAATCGCATTTAATGGTTTCCATGTAACTGCATTTACAAGGTTTCCTAATATAGTTCATCATCATTTGTGAACCCCAGATAGTTATAATCTTGGACTATTTGAACACTAATTCCGACCATAGTGTTAATTCTGTGAGCTATTAATTTTTCTAGATATATTATTATTTATTTTTGTTAGAATTTTGTAGCAGGTAATGTTGTTGACACTATTTGGGTGACATTATTGATTACTTCTACTTCGAGTTAAAAGTAAAGTTTCCTTTCTGTAATCTTTGATTACATCATAACATGGGATATTTTGCGCACATTCAATAAACTTTTCTAATAATTGTTATACTACTTTCATAATTATGAACTGAGTGTACATTCCTTCAATCTCAGAGGCATATATCTTTGTTAAAGAGGCAATATTTGAATCAACAGTTCGCGTTTTAGAACTGTGCTCGGCTTTTAAGGATATGACTCGTTAGATGGAACTAGTCATTTTGCTGAGAGCAACACTAGTTTTACATCATCGGTGGTCGTCAATATTTGTTCACACTTTTTAAGGAAGTGAAATTACATTATACAGATAGACTATCAACAAGTTTTTTTTAAATATAAAATATATTACACGTATTACACGGTTGAAAATGGAGATTTGAAATATTTCAATAAGGTTTGAAGTGTTAGTTTATATCAAATTAAATTTAAAGCGGCTGCATTTATTATTCATATCAAAAAGTCATAATAATTTATGTATTAAGAAAAACAATCATTTTATACCTTCTAAGTCAGCAAATGATATTGTTGGTCCGCATACATACTCATATTTCATTTCACAGTCTTCACGTTGAATTTCGCCATTTTTCTTTAAACTGACGCAATCTTCATTCGTTTCAGTTTCATTCGAGAAGTTAGGACCTTTTCTGTGGCTATCATAAAAGATTAAGAATTCAGACATTTCTGTAGAATATTTTCAGATGTGTGTAAAATTAAATAATTGTTTTTTAATGGTCCTTTCAATAAATTGTACAAACATATTATTATGTAATTTTAAAGACGATATATACGAATAAATAATGTTTAAATAAATTCTAAACATGTACCCTTTGGAGTAATTTTATGTCACATTATTTGAAAGCAATCAACATCAGATAATATTTCGTATATATATTTTATTATAAAAACTATATGATGCTTATACTGATGCTTGTAATGTGTATCTGGTTCATATATTAACGTCGTTATAATCATCACTTTTAATAACATACGTTTTTCAATATGTTCGTGAGCTATATTTTTATTAATATTCGTATAATGATTATTTTATTACGGCAATTTCTATATATAAACATTTTGTTTGATGCAAATATTGCACTTATTTATTAAATTATAAAAAAATACATAAATTGTTTAAATTGAGTTTTTCTTACTGAAATTTTGGAGCAGTTCTATCACTCCAGACAAAATTCATGTGATTCTTTATATCATTCAATCCAATCCATACTTTTTGCTCAATATCATTCGGTAGATAGAAGTTATACTTTAATGCTGTGTCGAGACAATCCTTAAAATATACAATCATATTACAAAATGCAGGTTTAATGTAAAAGAACGTATATATATATATGTTGCATATTGTTACTAATGAACATTTATCTTTGAAATCTATAACGAATATTTTGAAATTCAAAATTGTTTCGAACATATAATTTATAGTTTGAATCATATAAATGATGAAAAACAATTTTTGTAGTTGATAATATAATGTGTGCAATATTTAATTCCGATGTAACTACTATACACGTATTGAATCCAACTCCACATTCAATACAACTGACGCATCAATAATTAATATAAATAATATGGATGTTGCTGCTAATTATACTGGACTAACTTACGTAAAGTATACTATATGAAACAATTGAGATTAGCAAAAAAACAGAAATAATTTGTTACATTTCTAATTATTCACATTTTAAGTTATTAGAAAGAATTTTTGAAATCGAATCTGCAATTGACACTTAAAAATATTAATGTCTATACTATTCAGTGTGTCAATAAAATTTCGATACACACCGATTACTTTTACAGAATTTATCAAATATTTTTGTAATATTAAATTTTGCATAAAATTGATTACCACTGTATTTGAAATTCTGGATAGTACAGAGAAAATATAGTTTACTGACATACTTTCATCGAAATGTAAATCATAATTGTGTATTTAGTCACATGTTATCCTCGAATGATATCGAGGTAAATAATTTATAGAAAGTAAACATTGACATACGTTATTATTATAATTAATTTAATTAAAAGAATTTCACATTACATGATATAGCATTGCAATATAATATTCTCTATTTAACTACAACAACACATAAACGGAATCTTGTTATGATTGCATTCTCAAACTTTCTATAAAGCTTAAACTTACCATTTCTTCGTTGTTATGAACTGAAACAAGATGACGTCCTAATTTTTGACAACTTTTTTCAGCATCAAGCCAAGTATTTTTGGTTAGTCCAATTATGTATTGCTTACAATTACTATCTACAAATAGGAATATGAAAATTGCATATGTGTTCAGTAATATAAGTGTACAGGCTAACTCTTCATTCTTTAAGATATGAATAGTCAGTTAATACGCTAATGATACAATACTATTATAAATATCTGTTAAATAAGTTTATCAGTTTACTTCAAATACATGTTTTTGTTTTTAACAGATAATCTTGAATTTACTAATTGATAATTTCAGACTCAATATCCATGTTCATCTATGTCCACACACTTAATCTAATAAAAACTCAATAGAAACAAACCAGATATAAAGAAACAATGGATATTTCAAAAATCAATATTTACATATCATACAAGTTTAACAGTAATTAATTAATAATATGTAAAGAAGAACATAGTAGAACAAGATAAGCACATACCTTGAGATGGATCTTTTGTATGTTTCGCTGAACAGACAAACGGAGCCTGAAACGAACATCTGTAATCCCAAAATTCATTTCCTTCATACAATAATACACAACGTTGGGTATTTCCATAGTTGTTTGGTTCACTCTCAGCCCATGGTCTGCAAGTAGGTTATCAATCAACTGTTTTCTGATTACAAACCTTAGATATTTACTATTCCATATTTGTATGCTGTATGATTATATGAGTTTGGTAAACTTTACCATTATTGAGGAAATATGAATAAAAGCCAAGCCACTGTTAATCATATAATGAATCATAATGTCACACTACTTCAACTTAAATGTATCATATTATGTTATTGTGATTAATATGATTTTAGAGAGATCAGTGAAAAATACATGTTTAAAGTCTTTGTGGTAATTATCTTTAATTGTTAAAAACATTGTTAATATAAGAATTTGGAAGGTTTTTTTTTTACTAATAACTAATAAATGAAACTTACAGATTATAGACACTAGACTTATAAAATATGGATAAATATATTAGTATCATGAGAAAATATAGTTGTTATGTTTTCTGACACGGGTATATTATGACATTACATTGGTGAGATGAATGGTTGAATCGTCGAGTCGATAGCAAATATATTGTCATTTGCGTACTTATTTATTCAGATAATCAACATTCTTGAAACAAATAAAATATATACATTTATATTTACTATTTCATCAGCATGCGTGTATACAATTTACTGACATACATTATAATAATTTTCGTAACATTATAAATGAAAATAACTTAAACGACATTTAATTTATTTTGAAAAGCAGTAAAGCAATAGTTTTCAAAATTTGCACAATCTGAAATCGAGGTTCTTTAAAACACTAGCCTTCGAACAGTAAACAAACATCAAAGATTCATAGAAAGTGGAATTAGCAAAGAAATTGCGTCGAAAAGAACATCGGAAAAGATATCATTTTATATTTATGCGACATAATTTGATGACGACTTAATGATGCAAGTAATTTGTGGACATTTATCATCAACCTCGGCTGCCATTCTGTAAACATATTCTGTCTAGCTGCATGTTGCAGCATCCTCAATATAAAAATATTTATATAAGTTTAAACTGATACGAACAAAATGGTGACATACTTTAAAACGTTAATGTAACTGAACTGAGTAAAATTATTATTTGGTAAATAATTGTTTTATGATTACTTTTTCGTCGAATAAATTACAGTTCCATCATTACATTTGTAATCATTAATAATGTACTTTATGAATACAATATGTTTCCAGTATATCAACTTGTTCGAATATATTTTGACAAATCACTAATCCACCATTTTTTATAGAACAAAAAGCTTTAATAGTCCGCTACGCAAAGACTAATACATTATCTTTGACTTCAATGCTTATCATTTAGCAATTGTTTTGAAAAGTAATCTTAACCGTTGATGTCAGACTTATTGTTTACATAAGTTTGCATACACATGGTTTATTGAAATAATTTTAGCGTTGTGTAAATTAAGAACAAAAATAGTTCCTGTTTCGTATTTTTCCTTTTTAACACACATTTATGACACTTAAACAAACACAACTTATATATTTTTGTCTGTAATATTACGTATGGAAATAATAATATTTACAATTTTAGAAAATGTTATAATTTAAATTTCAAGCACAATTATGCATAACGTGCATTTGAATCCCGTTATTAATATTATAATAATGTTTTGATTTATTCAAATCATGGAAATGTGTTAATATAATTAACAACATCAAATGACAATGCTTGAAACATTGATAATTTATTTGGTATATATGCATTTATAGTTAACTTGCACATTTGTAACAAACGAAATGTGGATTATGCCATAGCCTGTCATCATTTTCTACTTAAAGCACGGTTTAAGTGTAAAGAAACCCCTTTACGAAATTACCCGTTACACGTATGGTACAATAATATTATTAAGGTCCAGTCAGAATTATATGATTTTTAAACATAATATTATTTCAAACCTGAAATGACTTGGAGATCCATCCATGTTCGAAAAATTAAAAACTTCTGCGATATCATTTAAAGAAATCCATGAATGTTTAATCGTGTCATCCAATTCCTTTAGCGTTTTCCACAAACAATCCTATTAATTTAAGTAAAATATAATGTACACATGTGAAAAAATGGTATTAACAAACGGTAAATTTTACTAAATATTAGTTAAAGGTTATTGTGTAACTTATTTCATCTGTATATATGTATATATATATGCCTTAGAAACATATGATAAATCATAAAAACATGAAATTGACCGAATATGAAACGTTTTCATGTTATCACAAAAATAGTTTGAACAAATTTTTAAATGTTAAAATGTATGTTACCATTTCATTGTAGCTATGCAGTGAAATTAGATGTTCGTCAAATTCTTGACATATTTTCTCAGCTTCATACCATCCCGTTGACTTTATTCCGATTATATAGTTGTCAGCACGGCATTTGAAATCTGAAAAACAAAAATACGTTCCAGTGTTGATCAAATATACACTTTAGATATTTAGTTTACTAATACCCGGATTATTCAAAAAGTACGCGCATCACAAATTATATGAAGTATTTATAATACAATTCTTAAAGATACATTTAAAATGCAGATTGAAACTGTTTCTTAAAATTAAAAAAAAATATTAAAAGTTTTTCATAAACATTTTATATATTTGCTGCCAATAAAGTTGCTTACTCAATTTTTCACAATATTTATAAAAGCAATACAGAAATAGTAATCATAAATTGATTATAGTTATTTACATTTTGTTGTGGTAATTCTTTACAAATGTGGTAAACACAAAAAATATATTCATTGGTGTATATAAATGCTATCAATATTTCAATTGTTAATCAGGTTATTTGAATAACTTTTGAAACATGAGATGGAGGTGTTGTTTCAAAACATATTATTTTAGTGTGACACTGCGAAATTAGACAATTAAATAATAATATTTTCAAACAATTGAATAGTATACATTAACCAAGGCTGATCTTTGGAATTCTGTCATATTAATACGTGTAAAATAATGTTTATATTATAGCTTATCCATTATATTGTTTTATTATATACACAAAATATCATATTAGTCATTTTTTATAGTGTTATTTTATATTAGTTTACTTAAAATATAATATTAATTGCTATTACAAAAATCTTCTATAAAAACGTGATAAATAGTTACATAAAAAAGTGATTATAGGTACACTTACCAGATTTTGGCTCTATAAAATAAAGCATAAATTACTTTGAATTAGAAACAGCAACTTTTGCATATATTTTATACTTACAATATTCTCAAAGATGTGTATTGGTGTGTAAAATAAATTGGACATTTTAGAAGTGAAAATGTAAACATGAATTAAACCGATTTCTGATTAATTTGCATGGATTTTAGCAAATTCCACAAACTTTTTGTTAAGTTTAAAATTATGAAGAAGTGGCGAGTTATAAGTGTTACTTCCAATTATTATAAAAATATGTGTTTTTGATTAAAACACCACTTGCATATTTCAATTAGGCAGATGAATACATATATTGTCTTTGTGCAAATAAATCAAAATTATACAAAACTATATTTTTTTACTAAAGACTCTATAAACATTGTGTTCTATATATTGGTGTATTTATAATTCAGTCAAGGCTATTCGTTTTATAAAATAAAATATTTAATTTACAATTTGACTTTAAAAATAATATGTACATCACTGCTATTTTATTTCGTTTTAAACATTACCATTATAATACAGAGTATCGATTATAATACTTACTTATTGAGCAGAAAAATGGATATGGTGATGCACTGTTACAATTATAATTATTGAATCTTCCCTGTTTGTTTATTATGACGCAATTTTGTCTCATGTTACCCAAAGGATATGAAAATACCCACGCCCTAAAATGAAAAGCATAAGCGCAATCTTAATGAAAATACAAATATCACATATATTAATATAAATACTATACTTCACACATTAAACGCTATAACTATGTATAATGTATCACAGAAAATTTGCTTTCAGCATATTTTGAATGCACGTGAATATTATCATCAGTTTAATTTATTTAATTGATAATGTGTTACATTCTACAAACCCGAATTTTGAGAACATCACATATTGTTATTAGCATTAGTTCTACAGTTTTTTCTTGAATGGCGATCAATCAATATTCAAAATGTGCCAACCAGTTTATCGTTGTCACCATTTTGGTTTTCATAATACTCCTGGAAGTACAGTCTTAAATTCAAAGTTATTAAGTTAACGAAAAATATTATAGACTTGTCTGACAACATATTGTTTACAATTAAAGTTTAAAATATTTAGTAATTTGGAATAAGTTGAATCCAATTAGTTTTTGTGCTGGTCTATGATTTAACATTTAGCTAAATAATTACAAATAATTCTCTATAAGCTGTTTTATTGTATATAATTCTCAGATAAACGTTTCCGATAAATGTTGGTGCACAGAACAACATATTTTTTTGAAGACAAATGAATTACATTTTGCTACAACTTATTGTAATAAATAAAAAAACATTTAAAATATCTAATAAAACCTATACAGAGGTGATGATGGTACCTTAAATTAAATCTTTAACTGTAATATGGCTGACTAATTTTCTTAGTATTACTAAAAGTACAATAATTGCCACAAGTATGCATCTATATTATTTGGAAGAAGGTTATAATAAATAAATAATCGTTACTCATTTTAAATTAAACATACGT
>JAYRBW010079317.1:0-24009 GCA_036023295.1 Invenusta paracnida | reverse complement strand
TTTTACTTTTAGTAACATTTTTCACATTAATAACAATAGTAACATATTTGCTTTTTATCAGTTTTTTCTTACTAAAGCTTGCATTTAATAAAAACGATTTTTCGGTAAAGTGACTTTTGCCGCACCCTGTATATGTATACTATATTATAATACTAGGTATATACAATACTATATACAGCTACAATACATAAATCTATATTAGTTTCCATTGAATGTGTAACATTGAGTTGTGTTTTTTTTTTAATAATTTACAGCAATGAAAGGAAACAAAATTATATTTATCTTTCAACCATTTAACCCGTTAAAATTGGTATAAAAAAGAAAACTAAAAAATATCAGCAAGAAATCTCGATTTATTTTACGCCAATATAATGAATATTATACATAGAGGTAAAAATATAAATTTTGGAGCAGTCACAAAACATGTGCATCTTCTTGTCACAATAAGTTAAAATGGTTTTTGTATAGTTTACCACATATTTTTTTACTTGTATAGTAATATAACATTTTTCATAATATAATTCATTGAATAAAAGGTTTAAAACATTATTAGTCTTTACATACAATACCAGAGAAAAAACTAGATTTTGACATAAGAAATGTAACATCATGTGCACATTTTGAAAATTAGATGAAATAAATGTTTTTGAATTTTAATGCTAGATACAATTATTAAAATTTAAGGACGTGATATTCCTGAAATATTAATATTGAAGATATGGTTTTGCTTTGTTGAAATTGTTATATCTAAGAAATTGTCACCAATAAAAATACACTCTAATCATGATCTTTACCCATATGTATGTATGTGTATACATGTTCTATCTGGGTATAATCAATAAATTACAAATTATTTGGAATAAATACTGTCGAATCAAATCAACACATTATGTTTTGAAATGATGAAAAATTAGTTTATGAGGTGAATTCATCTATAAAATTGAATATTTCGACCCCATTTGCAGATAATTATAATCTATTTACACACACAGCATATTATATAAAGAGTCGAACAATTGTCAGACTAATTGACTTAAATCTGTTGCCAATTCAAAGCTGTCAAAATGGAAGAATATTGGAAGAATGATGCTAATATAATAGAGTTCATAATTAATATTTGAATATTGACGAATATAAATCGTTTCAAAATATACATAAATAAAATAATAACCATTCAAAAATATATGAGCAAACTGTCTGAAAAGTAAATTATTTTCAACAATTTATAAAATTTACAAACATAGATATAAATTGTATTAAGCAATATTTCAACTAAATAAGTTGTCAAATTTGCATAAATTCTCAAATATTTTCTTTCATTCTCTAAAATGGTATATTTGATAAAAATATTACTGGAGTATAGTTCAGCATTAACCTATTAGTCAAAAAATTCTAAATCACAAATTAAATTATTTCAATTAGATTTCCCTTTTACATGTATATAATTAAAACTAATTTTCTAGTTTCCCTTATGAAATATTGCTCCCAAAAATTAAAAATCATAAAAAATATTATAACAATCGTACACATATATATATATATATAGGCTTAATAGCTCTTTATACATTTATTAAGAAATTAGGGATGTATGTAAAACCCACGTCATCTTGAACACATATAAATAGACTTGTTTTGATCCCATTTAAAAAGATAATATGTAGCAGGTTCAAATTGTGGTTTATATATACCATATACTTAGGTATATCCTACTTTGTATATTCTATGGTGCCTAAATTATGAAATAAAAATCTTTTTAATACATTTACGTATGAATGGTATACTATAAATATAATTTATGTAATGCAAACGAATATTACAGAGCTATATGTGAGTATACATTAACTTACAAATAATTAGTTATCTATAAATTGGTACGTTAACCATCGAATCGGTATAGTCGAATAACAATGTCAAAATAAGGTATATAGGTCAAAGTTTAGTTATGTATTTCAGTAACTCCATAGTCAAATGTTTATCCGCGTCTCTTTTAAGAGATATCGAATTTAGGAAAGCACAGGCTACCTATTTCTTAAGCTATACAAAAACTATCAAACACTTCCAATCATTTCAATCGAATTGTAATATGTATGGTTTTGTGAAAATAATCTAAATTCAAACACATGTATAGTATTTCATATTGAAAGTATGAGAGAAAAAGAACTTCAATTGGCTACGACCATGTTTTTCGGCACTATTGATTTGTAATAAGCAGATTTGTATAATTATATATATATAAACCGTTCTAATGATATATCGATATTAACTAATATGAAAATCAATAAAATAATAACTATAGTGAAAGCTCAAGCAGGCAGAGTAAGTAACTTAACTGATCTGTTAGTCAGTAAGACATCCGACTAGTTTCCGACATTAAACTTTTTATATACTATTTGACCAGCAATGCGTTCTTTCTACATGGTGAATGTCATGCGCGTCAGCTAGTTCATACTGATGCAGCTCTCCATTCCATATTTTATTCAAATGAGGGGAAGGAAAAGCATCTTGACTCCTCATGCCAACCCCCTGTGAATGTGATCACACTCTCGCTAACTCCCTCCGAGACTCATTCCCTGTGGATCATCACATCGTCCAAGAGGAAGTATATAATAAGAACCGAATCGTCTGTGCTAAATTATCTCACATGCTTGGTTGGAGGTGATTGGGGGTGTGGAATACAACTCGTAGAAATTAATTTATTCTCCAACTTGCAATGGTTCTTTCACAATTTTTCCTCCCTCACATACTTTTTTCTCCATTTTACTCGATTTTTTCAAGCCTAATTTTTAGTAAAAGTAATAAGAACTACGGCTCAAAAATAATTTCAGTAAAAAAATTAAAAGCACATGTTGGTCACTTACAGAAACTCGATAGCACCTACAGTTTGAAAATTGACATTTTGGAAAATATAAATTCTTCTAATCGGCATCTCCATAGTAAAAAATTATTAATACTCGCACGATTAGACAAATCAATAATCAGAAATTTAAATACCAAATGGAAACTATTGACACGCATTTGTCGGTATAATATAAGATTTACTACCGGAGTCCTATAATACTATATATATATGTATATATGTACTTAAGTTTAATTAGTTATTAATTTTGAGTATATGAATACATCATTTCTAAACCGAATATAATTAAAGACAAATTGAGCATAAATGTGATTTATTATGGAGACTTATATACGAGTATAGTGCAAGCAACACCCTTGAGAATATACTGAAATTAGGTTTAAGTAAAAGCGTCTGCGTGTTTTGATAGATGACTATTAATAATAATATGTAATAACATAAAAGGTTATATCCCTTCTCTAAATGTAAGGGATTTATTGATTTGTGTTGTTTGTAAACTAACGACTAAACGTGTATTTATATATGTAAAAAAACTGCGAAATTTCAATTAAAAATCTACTAAAAACTGCGAGATTTCAATAAAAATGTACTAAAAACTGTCGAAAACTATATTATCTACTTTAAAATATAAATTTTGACATGTTATAAATAATTAACTAAGACATTATTAGATAAGATCATATATTTTTTGTAATACTGAAACATATAGGTATATATAAAAACATAAGAAAAATTAAAACAATAATAATCCGATGATAACGAGGTTTGTTTAAGTCAATTAACACTAATATTTATAATTAGATTTATAATTAGATTTATAATATTTATTTAATATTACTGAAATTTAAAAAATGTATAATATGATTTATTTATTAGATATACATTTTAAATTTACGTTATCCACGAAAATAATCATGTTCGTTTTACGCATACTTCATAATACAGACAGTACAATTAAAGCTAAAATATGCACATATGATCAATCTTTATTTTTGTTTACTAAATTAACTCAACAATTTTCTTCTACGAAGATGTTGATTTAAAACATAAACCGTAAAACTGTTACATTACAAATACAATTATTGTAACCCACACTTATTAAATATTTATCTAATTGGTAACCAAAATGGAAAAATTTAATTTATAAAGATAATAGAGGTCTATTATTTCTTATATAAGAAAATAAATGGTTGTCATTAATATTTATAATATTTATTACAAATACACATTAGTAATAAAAAATTGTAAACATAAAATAACTACCATATAACATATAACTACTGATCAGTAATAATAGCTGATTTAGCAAAACGCTGGTTTAATCATTTAACGACACATTCAAACAAAATATATTAAACTGAAAATATTTATATTAGTGATACATTGTTTTATTCATAACTTTGATAACCCTGCATGTAGATTTTGCTATACGTCTAGACATATCCTAATAAGATAATTAAGTTAGCTGTTAATTTATCAATATCCAAATTCAGATTAATATTTTTGCGCTATTGATATGATATAAAATAAATTAATTCGTATAAAATAATATATACGTAATGTTATAATATAATAGTATAATATATTGGATCAAGTCAAAAGGAATTATAATATCCAAAAAAAGAAAGAATATCAAAGCAAGCTACATAAAATATAAAAGCAAATAACAAAAAAGTAGCGTTTAATTTTAAGAGATTTTAATTATTTTAATTTAAACAGTTTTTAAGCGACCAGATATTGGGATCCAGATAAAATAAAGAGGTGGACATATTCGTATACTAACTAAAAATATATATTTACGTAAATCATTTGCTTATATAAATTTGTATATTTACAGTGACCATTATAACATACATGATGTACTTTTGATAAATGTAAGACAGGGATAAGAACAGGAACCATAGAAGACTAAAACAAATCTATACAACTAAACAACTCAAGATAGAAGTCAACACTTCCTGATAGGTAACATGTATCTATAATTAATCGACCAATTTGAATTTAAAATGAAAAAAATTAATTATTAACATAGTATCTATTTATCAGTACCTTTACAAATACAAGGCTTTTTTTCTCCTGTAATAACTATTAATTATGCCTATTATTTTATAAAATTCACAAATATTAATAAAAATCAATAAATATTAAAATTATAAATGTATTATTGCATATTAGAAAATGTCACATTTCTATAAGAAGGAATAAATTATACAAGTAGTATTATTGGTAGCGTAGACAGTTAAAAAAAGGCCCGCATAGAGTAATATAACAATAAAAATAATAATACTGTATTATTACTCTACAGATGTATACGTTTAATTAATGTTTGCACGAAATAAAGTAATAAAATACTAATGAAATGTTGGATAAATTCGAATCAATAGAAAACGTTGTAAAACTGAATTTGAATGACTAAAATTATTTATAGCCATATTTCGTAATATAAAAACTTCGTATATTTATTTTAAAATTAACTGAATAATTAGTGACATCAGTATAACGTATAAAAATAGAGTAATAATACTTTTTGTAAAATATATTTATTTTGTTACACAAAACTATAATTCATGCTAATGAAAGTAAACACAAAATGTTGTTCAAAAAGAATGCCGCAATATAACAATTTCACAGCGTGAACCCTAATTTATCATGGGTTTATCTCCACTGACCAGCTAATAATGTCATTTACGAGAATATACCCTCTTCGTGTTGTTGACATAGATATATAGAACATTATGGACTATAAATATTAACAACGTCATACCACATCATTTTCGATCTACTGATCCAACACTCTCTACGATAACAAATTTGATGGTGGTAGATATAATTATAATCTTTCCCCTTTTTATGTCCGCAACTCAGTCTTTAGGAAATCGAGAACTCTATTATTCGCACAACATTTCATAGTTTATATGGTTGCAAAATTTGAAATGAAAAGAAAACTAATATTATTCGAGTGAAAAACAACCGCTCAGTATTATCATTAAAACTTATAGCACGCTTAAAATTAGAGTTTTAATAATGAAAAATCCAATAAAATAGTTCACCCTTGTATCTATAAATCAATAAAAGAACTCGGCATTATTAAAAAACGCAATTTAAGATAAAAACAAGACGACAATGATGTTGCTAGTTTATTGGCGTTCCACCCATATTTTTAATGTGAATGAAGATAATGATCTCTGCCTATTTTTTTAAAACGAAAAAAAAAAAAAAATACTACGATATTTGTTAATGCATTATTAAGGTCAAGGTCAAGGTCATATATTCTGCTTTGAGCTTTAAACATAAAAAGCGAAATGAAAGAGGCAACATGTTATCGAATAAGATTTCGTAAAAAGCAACATATGATGATTACTTCCAAGAATTTTTATCATAGTATTGTTAGAGTTTAATATTATAGTTGTATATTTTCCACTATATACAGTGTAAAATATATAATTTACCATTTAAAACACGTACATAGAATTACTAGAAGTAACCTGTTCGGTTGATATATGTATATTAATAATTTACATAAATTGGTGCTATAATGTAAATTATTTAAATGAAAAAGAATCATTATTTTTTTAATGGTAATATTATAATATTTTAATTTTCTTATGGTGATGTATCTTATAATTCTGAAATATTTTTCTCTTATTGATATTTTTTCTTATAGTAAATACATATATGTTCTAAAGCTTAATTCTATATACAGAGATAAATTAATAATCGCATTCAGTAAGAGTTCTCTCATGTAGGTACATTATGTTATCATGCATATATACATATATAAATATATTTCCATATATAAGAACATTATGTCCTACAAAATATACAAATAAATAAATATCTTGGTATATAGAACATAAACTACCCTTGGAATATATTTTCATGTTCTACATATATAAGTATAGTGTTCGCCAATCGCATAAAATATACGAAGAACAAACCGTGTTGACTTTAAGAGAACGACTTTGCATGAAAAAGGCTGCAAACTAGTACGTAATACTTCGTATAATCAGTTTGTAATTCTTATTCCAAATCCTTCTTGAATCAGAATTTAGTCTTAAACTCTGTTGATTTAATCATGTTATGACTTCTTGATTACATCCCTGACCTGTGCTTATAGATAGAAAAACTGGATACTAATCAAAGATAATCCATAATAAAAATACATAAATCATTATAACTGTATTTTTTTAATATTGTATGTAGGTAATTTTGTATATATATATGTATATATAAATTTGTAGAGATTACATGTCAAAATGATGGTCAAACATTATGAATATATTTCAGTGATTACAGAAAATTTGTTAATGTTGCGCATAATAAATATATATATTAGTAATATATGTATAGTAAATATATATAAATAAATACAATTTAATAAAATAACTATAAAAATATTCATCCATTAGATATTTCTTTAAAAAAGTTAAATAATGATAATAACAAATGTTCTTAAAAAATGCAACTATTAAGCATTTTAAATATTGTATATTCAGGGTTACTTTTTTACCATTTAACTTTTGTGCATGACCAACCAAAGTTTTGATATTTAATTATAAAACTAATAATTTACTGTGTTTGATTTACCACCAGATATGTTATTGTTTAAAAGATACTATCAAGACTACTACTTACAATCTATCAAGACAATTATATCTATATAATATATAAGTCATAATTTTACTTTGTTACTATTTTTGCATGCATATATGTAGCTTTTTAAAATTGAAAATAAATAAATATTTCGGCGAAAGCGTTTTAAAAAATGCTTTAAAAAGTTAACTATTCGAATTTTGTATTATATATCACATTATACTAATGATGTGATATTGAATTAGTTTAAAAAAATCATTTTAGTTTTTATTTAACGTATTCACAGAATAAAAAGCATATCTATGCATGTATTAAGTAAATACATTTTAAATGATGTGGTATAAAAATGTTCATACTAAGAATAAGTATACTATATATTATAACCCGACTACAAACTATGACGGCATATTTTACGTAAGACATTTTTAATTTTCTACTGTTTAATTTACACTGTAAATATCTATATTTGCATAAGTATAACTTATTTAAAAGTACTATTATTAGTGTTAAAATATAAACTTAATCTGTAATCTATGAATAAAGGTTCTATGTTTTTTGTCTTATAGCTTGAACGATTTTAATTAATTATTCATTTTAAGAGAAAAGATGTAACTAACCATACAAAGACAATTATATTTAGCATAAACTATATTTCAAGAGTTTAATATATACATATATATATTAAATATTTTAAGCCACAACTATATACATCATAGAAATTAATCTATTTATATATATATATTTACCTACAGTCTAAATTAATTCAATTAAAAGATTGTGTATTTTGCGATTGTGGTCAACATAATATACCATTAAAAAAAATTCGGTACCTATATGCAAACTTATTTACATATTTTTATAGAAAAAATATATCAATATAGTTTTGTACTGGTCTTTTTTATCGTGATAATTAAAATTCTAGAAAGGATCTATATTTTTACCAAAAACTTATATTGCATTAAATTGTGAAGTAAAATTATTTTCAGATAGCCAATATACATATCTTAATAAAGTATATGCTAACTCATTTAAATATATAGAAAAATATATATTTAAAAATAAATCAATATAGTCTTTTGGCAGTGGTAAATAAAAATCTGAAAATTATCAATTTTTTAATAATCTTATCTTTTTAAATTTCTTCTTCATTTTTTCAGATAGTCAATCAATGTAATATGTAAAATAAAACAAATATCTAAATACATATTTAGTAGAATAGAGATATTCTCACATATATGTTTTACTTAAAGTAAATCGTATACTCATTGAATAATTTACTTTTTATAAAAAATCTCTTCGCAGTCGCTGTTGTACGAGTATAAGAAAGACAGAAATATAGGAAATATAATAATATTTACATAAAATGATGAGAAAGCCCTTCTTTCCTTATTACAATGGCTCTTTTTAAATAGACAAAAATTGTAAATTCCAAAATATACTATACACTCAAAATGATATTTTAAGTCTACGAGGATTTAGTTTTTGTTTAATGTATGTAATATTCTTAAACAGAGAAATTTTAAATTTATTAATAAAATATAAAGATTAATCACGTCTAACCTGTTTCATTTTTTCCAGTCCACCATTGAGTTTACCTCCGAAGGTTTTAATCATCCTAAAGTCAACGAGCGATGGTGGTTTAGTAGCATCCAGCGACCGAGCCTTAAGATACCAGGGCAATGTGGGTGGGCAGTACGATAGCAGAAAATGGAAGAGGATCAAAACTGGTTCACTTGAGAGGCTGATCTACAAAGATTTCCTCGGATTATTTGTGACACAGAGAGAGTAGATAGACGATATTAACGAATTGAAGACGAGAAGTGGTGGACAATGAAGTGAAAATAATGATTAGAGAATTAAATGTGATGGACAATACGTGAGGAGTGAAACTACCAAAGGCATCAACGTGAATTACAAAAGTCAACGAGCGGTTAGTCTTCTGACCGAATTCCTTTTGAAGTGGAAAAAAATTATAAATTACAGGGCAACGCTCATCTTCTCTCTCGCATCTAGCATACAAGTATATTTATACCTACACACACTATCGGAGTATTAATAAATGGAAATATTTTGGATGTATTAAATGTAGGTATGTATTAATATGATGCTTACAGGTGTAATGTGCAACTACTGGAAAAGTGAAGAGGGGATACCATGAGCTAAGGGAATCCAACTGGGTTGTCAGAAGAAAGTGTAGTTGATGGTTCACTCCTCACTCTCGCCTAGAATAGTATATGGGGAGACGGCACAGTTGGGTTCTGCAGCACAGAACACTTGAAGAGAGGATAATTCACAAACCGCCCATGAACGGGAGAATGGGCCAAACGCGGGGGAGGAAGGAGACGTGAGAAAGAAATCAACCACCTTACGCGGTTCTATGTACACACATACACGCACACACTCTATAGATAGATAGTCAAATCGATTTGATCGAAATACGAGGCGCGTACATGCCCGCGTACACATGTAGTGGAAAGATAGAGCCAAGGTAAGTCAACCTACAGGTATAGTTTGTGTATGTATAACTAGCAGTGATATATAGTATAGTGCAGTGTGTGATGATGTCTGTAATCTATAGTTGGTCGTTTATTCGGACGACCTCACTTTTTCTCCACCAAAAAAGGAAGAGAGGAATAATCACACGTGCACGATCCCAAAGAATAGAATGCGCTACTAATCAGCGTAGAATGCTCTTCTCTCAGAGCATGTATATATTGTAGATTAAATGTGGCACAAATGTGCATTAAAGTAATATCATTGAAATTTCTCAGAATTTATAATAATTTCCTCTCCAGACAGCACACAGGACATGGGAATTTTGATATGAGGATCAAGGAATCTGGCAAGCAACTCCAATCAGCGCAGAGTCACTCTTTGTCGCTCGCCGTTGGCTTCGTCAAATTTTTCTTGTTTCATACAGTCGGACTTCAAAGCCACCGCAACTTGCTCTTTCCTGGAAAGATATCGTCTTGCCTAACTCCGATTCGGATCCTGACTTTGATCTTAAATTCGGAACATATTTTATATTTATATATATATAGAAAGATAAAATACAATTTCTTCGGTATGCCTAAATCACCAATTAAGTAAATAGTTGATAACGTTTTTATAATATATAATGATATGCATGCATAGCAAGGGAGATAGTTAGTATTATATACGATGGACAGGATTCTGACAGTTCCGTAGCATATGCCACCTGTTGAACCTGCCTATGATAATAACGTAGTAAACACAAGAAGTGTGAACCAGATCAAATCACACGGTAGCACACTACACACACACAACCGCAATAGCAAGAGAGTTGACTTGAACACTTCTGCAACCACTGAACGCTAGAAAGCAAGACAAGAAGAAGCCTTGTTCACGTTCCGATCTTTATTCGCTATGCTTGCAAGTTTGCTTACACACCACCACGCATTTTGGCACGAAAAACTAGCTAAGGTCAACGCCAAACGGTGGTTTTTATCCGCATCGTTGGTTGGATTTTCACAAATTTTGAATCACTCGTGCGTTTAAGTTGGAACAGAGGAGATATATATTAATAGCAAGGCTATGTTGGTGGAGGTGGCCTAAAAACGGTATTAACAATACTATGGAGTTGTTCCTCTTCTCCCTTCCTCTTTCTGCTTTCTCGTTTTGATCACTAATATTTTGTTGGTTATCAGCAATGTAGCAAAGGCGGGCAAGCTCCACACACACACACCCCTTCCCTCAATTCTCAACCGCTTCGTTATACTCATTGGGGCTCCGGATGACTCCTGACTAGAAATGTATAATATCAACCCAGGCGGACGAAAAAAGAGTTGTCTTGTTGCCAATTCCGTCAAACGATCATGAGAGACAGAAAGTTATCAGGAGTATCAGGGGGAATAAATCCAGAACCAACCACTAAGTTATTATTGGCTTGGTGAGATGAAGGAAATACAAGGGCAACCGCCTGAAACAAATTAAGCTAACGCCTATATAATGGCATTAAATACTATAACTATACCTACATCATACTACGCGTGCATGCAAAGTTAAGTTAACAAAAGCGGAGATAAAAAATTCTATACAATTGAGACTGTAAATGGTATTAGAAAATCTGGGTCAATGTCAACCTCAGTGCCGAGGGGGATCCTGCTTCCGGGTTATTATATAGTATCCTAGAAACAACGCCAAATTTTATGTTCGGATTTGGAGCAACCGAAATGGTATGCTGACTGGGTCATTAGTCAATCTTGATCTTTTTCAAATAACGTATATTGTATATCTCAATAAAAATAAAAATAAAGGAAGTAATATATGTATATATAAAAAAATTAATTATATATTCTATTTCATTTATATATATATATACACATATGTATATAGTGTTTGTCCTGTTTAAATGATGTGTATTGTGTTCGTATATCGATGAATTTGTCAAAATGTTAATATATTTTCATTAATGAAACAAAACAATGATTAAAATTGATCAAGATTATATAAATAATAATAACAAAAATTAATTTTATTTTGCAAAAAAGTTAAAAATAAGACAATACAGGCTAGCATAAGACTAAAAGTCATTTATGTGCGACAAAAAAATAAAATGAAAGATAAACAAAGATAAACAAAGGATTAAGGACCTAAATAAAATATATTTAAATACAATACAGAATTATAGTTAAGATTAAGATGTTTAAATTTGTTTCAGAAACTATCAAAAGATATTGTGTTGGCTAAGTCTGAGAAGAGAGCTTCAAATATTTACAATAGGATTGTTTGAAAATGGTATTTGCAACTAATATCGGAGTCATATAGTCTTAAGTCTAAAATCTTATACGTATAAAAGATGTAGATCGTGATAAACGGGAAAGTAATGTTTCATATTTTACTGGTATATTCTAATGTTATATCAAACTGTAACAAGTTTTCTTTAAAAAGTGTTTTGCTAAAAATTGTACAATATTAGAATAATTAAAATATGTAACTCGATGAGCTAAATGAATTCATCTATATATTGTAGATGAATTTCCTGTGTTTTCAAATAATTTAAATTTAGTACAGAAAAAGGGATCACAACACTGTTGAGAAGAAAAATGTCAGAAACTTTTAAAACTATAATTTTTAATCAATAACAGTCCCATGGTCACATAACAACAGTCACACCATATGCTCAGAATATATGTGTACATACATCTGGGATGTATCATAGTTTTCGGCGAATGTATCTACATATTGTACATACATCTGGGATGTATCATAGTTTTCGGCGAATGTATCTACATATTGTACATACATGGACGAAAGGGTTCAAAATGAAATATGTGTGTACATACATCTGGGATGTATAATAGTTTCCGACGAATGTATCTACTAGTCTTGAGACTAAGAATTTTTAAATTTTCGCGTTTAGGCAAAAATTTTGCGTATTTAGTTTTGACACACAATAATAATTAAAATGGTTTAAAAGATTCGTTGCATATGAAATGGGTATGTTATATTTAAGACAATGCCACAGTAATTCATGTGTAACAGGATCGATGAAACACAAAATCCTAAATCATGTAAAGTATATATTATATGAAATATGTGGAGGTATATCTAAGAACATTTTTTAGAAGTATATAATATTAATTTAAGTCTCATGGGTTAAGCTATTAAAACTAAAAGTACAGCACATTGTTAATCAACAGATTTCCGGATTAAGAATTACAAACACTAAGAATTAAATAGTTTAGAAGATCATGTAAAGTACATATTATATGAAATATGTGAAGGTATATCTAAGAACATTATTAATTATTATTACATGATTATTATAATCACATTACATTATTATTAACTGAATTGTAATCTGAAAATGAGATATTATAAAAAGTTTGCTATAGTATAAAAGAGATAATGAAAATGTACATGAACAATTTTCGCGTAAATGACAACTTCATTTTCGCGTCATAACCAAATTAATCGCGTTTTCGCGTGAATATTTCTCAATTCACGTAAAACGCAAATTCGCGTACAAGTCCCAAGACTTATTGTACATACATGGACGAAAGGGTTCAAAACGAAATTCACTCTAATAAAGGCAAAATTCAATCATTTAATTTAATTTCATTTCATTTCATTTAATTTCACATATAATTATGTATGTCGTTAATTTTGACATGTTTGTAATTAAAGTGACATATATGTAACTAATTGCACACATTATATATGCTTAAAGTTACATATATGTATGTCGTTAAATGTAACATATATATAAAATGATTGAATTACGCCCAATTATAAGAGTGAATTTCGTTTTGAACCCTTTCGTTCAAGTATGTACAATATGTAGATACATGCGTCGAAAACTTTGATACATCCCAGATGTATGTACAATATATTTCGAAAACTCTGACATAAATGTTATATTATCTACAGATATGTCAGATGTATGTACATATTACGATATGTATGTAGATATAAGTAGAAAACTGCGTATCATATAAATACATGTATGTCAAAAACTCCGATGTATGTTACATATGTGTGAGTTTCACTCTTTTTTTTATGAGGTTCGTTTTGAAATATTTCGGCTGCCACACCGGACAATTCCCGAACTGTCGCATATATATCAAACATATATCAAAGTGAACACATAATGGTCGCTATGGCAGTAAAACAATTATTATAATTTTCTGCCTTGTATGGGAAGGCGTTTAACACCGCAAAGCTCCAATATTTTGGGTTTTACAAGCTAAAATAGTATCTAAAAACATGTAAAGAGTTTATTCAGTTTTTTATATAAAACGTTTTCATAATATATTTATTTAGTTTAAAATATAAATTTATGATCAGACATAAGTAATTTTTTTAGTTCATAGTTTTGAATCAGGTTTATGTTAAAAACTATGTAATATTATTATTTTTAACAGTTTTGTATTTACTCTACATTGTATATTATGACACAATGTTAAGTAGTAAACAAAGAAATTTGTGTACACATAGGTATATAAAGAAATATTCATAAATTTTGAAAATCTAAATCTAAATCTAAATCATATAGTATATTTATATATATAATATATGCCTCACCATATAATATAAGAGCAATTTTAAATGAATTACAAAAATAACCAAAACGACTTCAACTACGACGGATCTCCGACGTATAGCGAATGATTCTCGTATCTGATATATACATTAAGTATATAATAATAATAAAATAAAATTAGCGGTTTTAGAATTTTAACTTTTATGTAGTTAAAATACAGTTTAGAAATAAAGACAAATCTGTACCTATACACAGTTCAGAGTATAAGTTAATATTAAAAAGTGTATATATACATAATCAAAGAGATATAAATCAAGAAAGCATTGAACAAAGTATATAAAGCACATCAATAAAACAATAACACACATATAGATACGTGTTCAATATTTCTACCGATGTCGAAATTTCTTGTGGTGTATTATAGGTAACTGATAAATTTTGCGGCATTCAATTAACTCAAAATTTATGATAATATATTAATCATAGAAAGCATTAGATTTAATCCATTTATAGATTTTTTCGTGAAGTTCAACAAGAACATGAAAGAAACCTTTTAAAAAATGTAATTCTTCATGTATGCCTAGTATACACCAATTACTATAAATATTATATGTTTATATTTGAACAGATTGTATAGAAAAATAAAATAATGAATAGTACTAAGAGTTAATTACAAATTTATTACAATTTAATACCAAAATATATCCAACTCCTCACTTATTCTACATTCTATACCAACGCCTATTTATAAACTGACATTTCATTAAAAAATTCCTATAAAATACATAGTTCACTGAAGCATCTGTTATAATGCTCACAGACTTCTATACTAACTATGCTAAACAATAGAAGTCTGTGATCATACTTCAATCACTGATGCTGAAATTCTGTACAGTTTGTAACTATTATAGTTATATAGAATAAAATTATGTGTTATATTATATTGCTGAAATATAAATTTCATTTATTACCATATATTTTGAGTTTTTTCTTTGTAAATTTAACGCACGCATCAGAAGACACCGATATTTAATTATCTGTTGTATGCAGAAACATGTGGTAGGTTGTCAATTATTTATACAGATTGTGTGATTAGACTTGGGATAAATAATATAAATGTGTATGCATGCAAAATTTTGTTTCTAATTTTAAAATGTATAAAAGCTTTTCCAATATAATTTAACAAATAATAATAATACAGGTATATACTATGCTGTGATTTAAAAATTGCAACAGATTTAATTAAAATTGCCCAATACATAATTTAATTATTCAAAACTATAATTTCTTAATTAACTTTGTGAAAAGTGGTATTCATAAATGTGCCGTAATACATAAAACATATAGTCAAATTGAAAAATTATATTGCTCAAAACCTTTTACAAGATTCTCGCAAGATTTTGCAAGAATAATATTTCATTTTTACTTGTAATATGTGAGTATTAAAATATATTTAACATTTATTACAGTTTAGCACAAATGAAATTACATTATAACGTGTATACATAATGAAAGATTACAAAATTCACCAAATGAAATATGTTGGATAAACATTTGGGGTCATACAATTTATGAGCAAATTATTTTTCATGAAATAATTAGAGGTTTACCTGAAGTTCTTATGTAATACATTAATCGTTGGTCGCTTATATACAATATGATAAACCACGAAGATGCAAACTAATAATTGATAGTTCAAGTTATAATGATCATGTTCTATTCAATAGTTTTAGTATTTTTAAATGTGTATACTATTATTCTATTTAGTTAGAATACATTAGATAGCCACATTGCATAAATGTGGCACATTACATAGAAAAAAGACTGGAGGCGGAATTTCAACAAATTTTGAATATATTAAACCAGCACAGATGTCGTACACTTGAAATCACACATTCATCCGGAGGCATTAATATTCAAGAGAAGTCAATCAGGTACGATACACTCCGTATATTGTCGTTATAGGAGCATGATATATTTCAGACACCATCAAATGAAGATAGATAGACAGGCAGATCAGAAAAGAGTCCCACATTTTAGACACGCATATACTAAATCAGCGGCGACAATTATTAATGAGCCGGACATCAATCGATCAAGTCAGTCACAATAGCTTGGCCAAAGCGCAGCTCAGACTCTTTAAATTCTCACAAATCATTCTTAAAGTCAGATAGATTTGTTTGTCTGTCTATTCTTGCGATGGACAATGTCGTTTATGCTCTGACAGTGACAAATGGTCGGTCAGAAAACTGTCTAATGACTTCCCCTATATGAAGGAAGTAGAAACGAATATTATCAGTGATAGGATTCTCCCTTTTTAATAATTTCATCATTTAAATTAACTTTCGGGTAGTTATAAAAATAACAATTTTGTGAATTCAATTTATATGTAACGATATTTGCTGGTAACTTTCATTTTCGAAACGATTGTTGAAACCTTAAATAAAAACATAGCACCATTTATAGTTCAATGGTATTATTTTCTAACAGCATTTAGATATTTCATAACATTGACAATTACTACCTGCATTAATAAATGGAATATAGATAATGTCATTTAAAGCAATTAAACAGAGATTTCACTCTTATTGACAGTTCAATACTACTATTTTGATTATACCCTAAAGCTTTTGCAAAATGAAACAGAACAATCAGACAGAATATAGCTTTTTTAAGTCAAAGGCAGGCAAAAGAATAACGAAAAAGCCAAAGGCAAGGAGAGACCAAGAAGCAGCAACACGTCGAAGACTAGATTACTTATAGGTGAAGCATCTCATGCCGGATAAGAAAAAGAGAAAACTGGTACCTATTTAGTTAAAAAGTATAGTGATAAATATAAGTCAGGCGCAAAATAATGTTTTAAAAACTGTGAGCAGTTGAAAAATGCATGTAGTAAAACAGTTTTAGATATATAGACCATTATTTTCTACAGACAACTTACGCATGTTAAAATTGTATGAAAATATATCTTGCTCTTAAAATTAATACTACTTTTCGATAACCCCCATAAATTGATTAAAATAACACTATTTCATATTGACGAAAACTAACAGCGCGATTACTATATATGAAATCAATAAAAATAAAATCTAACTTCCATAACATATTAAAACTATGTGCTTTCACTTGATATCATATAAGTAACTGATTGGGACACAAACACCCTTACATTATAGGCAGCAGTACCGCATGGATTACTGCTTATTAACAATTAATTTGTGAATAAATTATCGACTAATCGTTTTATGTTAATTTTATAAAAATGATCTTTTTAAATTCAAAAGCAAAACTGTACAAACTAGGATTTGTAATTTTGTGTAAAAAACATTGTCGGTCAAATCACAAAACGAGTTTTGTATTTTTTGTCATATATTTAGCAGAAATGACACCATGTGTACACTAGAGTACATACTATATAAATATATATTACTTTGTAATGCGTACATTTACAATAAGCTTTGAAATAAACCGCTGTTTAATTTTTAAATTCAAACAATATACAACAACAGAAGCGTAAAATGGAAAGTAAAATAAAACAATTATAAAATAAAATAAAACAATTAAATCTGATTGTATTATATACGAAAAGCATTTATGGACAAAAAAAACAAATTAAATTAAAATGTACAGAATTGTCAAATAAGACAAGCAATAAGCCTTTCCAGATAAAAAATAAATTAGAAATCAACATCTCATAGATCGAATAACAGTAGATATTATTATTTGTTGTATGAGTGTATAATATATCTTGTGTATAACTAAATCGTTTTTCTTAAATAAATATATTAACGGGAATGAATGTCGTAGTTTTTTAAAAACAATATAACAAGTTAATAGAAGTCTGTTAAATATTTTCCAATATTGTTTTAAAGTAAAACAATATCTAATTGTGAATGTGGTAATAAAAAATGTTCCAAAAACAATGTGCATACCAAATAAGATAACCAAATTACTTTTTTTAAATAATATTTCCGTTTGTATCAATATTTTGAAATTATTAAATACTTTTTTATAGCTATCAAATCTATTTTCTTATTTTAAGGAAACGTTCTATAAACTTGAAGTGTTGCTAAGATTTAAAATATACCATTTTCGTTAATTTTACTACCAACAAATAAAACGAACGAAGCAAGTATAATATGGAATAATGGAATACACAATGGTAAAACGGAATAACAAAAATCACGCACAGTTTTGGAACAAATTATGCAGCAAACTAAGTTTACTTCGTCTATTTCAAATTAATTTACAAGTGACTAGTTCGATCACAATTATTTTTTAATATGTCATTAGGGGCATATATAACAATGAAATATAGGCAGATCGAAATAAAATAAAGAATATCATTTTAGAAGTATTATGTCTGTAAGTTAAAGGTGGTGTATATCATAGTGTTAATTCAGCAATTCTGGTGTGTGAGAAAAGGAATGCTAAGTTCTTGGCAATGCAAGGCTAAATTCAAGGATTAGTCCTTTTTACAGATATATACAGCGCTTCAATGAAGGAATAGAAAATAATAGAGTGTACTACATAATAATATAACCGAATACAGATCACTTTATCACTAAAGTACAACAAACAAAGGGTGTTGTCAAATAAAATTGCTTTGAATTTTGACACATTATTAACTAATTGCTTTTGTAAGGCGATAATACATAGTCGTATATCAATCTATAATACAAAATATGATTGTCTTCAGCGCTACTTTATAACGTTATATATTAGGTAATGAAAGGAAATTTTGAATATATGTAAGCGTGGTATAAGGATAGTTTCACAAAACAAACATCTTCTCTAATCAAAATTACATAATGGAAACGCATATATAGTTAATACGAAATTTCGGGTTTGGGTAGCATATATGGCGGAATAAGAGCAAACTGTTATATAAGCGGAGTTTCGCATAATTGACAAATAACAGCAATTATCTAGTTAATAATTTGAAGTGTATACAAATATAAATATCGGACTCGTTTAAAAAAATATATTTATTGTAGTATATCTGAAACATCAATTAATGTACAATTACAAGAGTTAGAAACATTATGCGATTGGTAAACTGGTAATCATATAATATCATTAGCATTGTTTAAAGTAATAGTTCTATATGAATTAAATATATAATGAATTGTAAAATTCACAAAAGTTGATTTTGCTGTAATGCTATTATGCGAAACGTCATTATATTAGGAAGCGAAATTATACAAAACTCTAGACCATTATGTTTGGGTCTAATGATAGTAATATGTACAGGAAATAGATTATGCAATGTGCGTTACTGTGATAGCGGCAAATAAGCTGGACGGTATTAATCTAAGAATTCATTAAAAGATAAAAACACTATTATTTCTCGTAGTTCAGTAATTGCCCCGAATCGACATATTTCCCGTACTGTCGTTAATGTTCTCAAATGTTATAAACAACACAATAAATTTGAAATGAGTTCAAAAATAAAGTATCCAACCAAAATAAATTTGTGATGAAAAAAAGAAAGAAAAGTGGTAATAAGCAATAAATTAGCTAAAGGGAAAATAATAAATAAATAAAATTTGATAAATTAACTTTAAACAAAAGCGTCATATTATGTTAATTAAAATAGAATTTCTTCGTAAATGAATCAATTTTGTAAATAAAATGTATATTAAAAATTTGCATTTATGTACAACTTTAATACATTTCATAAAGTATTTTCGGTTAACATTCAAATTATGCATTATATAAAAGCATAACAAAATAAAAATCAATTTGGCTGCGGATTTAATAATTGAAAATTCTAACCCAACACGCCTCTAATGACAAATGAAATTAAACAAAAATAAGTAATAATTTAAAAATAAATTTTTCTCATATAGTACAGGTTTTTTATATTGCACTAGAATATACTTTCTTTAAAAATTGTAGCAAATAAACGAGTTGTGTAAATCTGCTCTTCTGCGCGTATCGAAACATGCTGGACTTCGCCTTTAGAATTAAAGTCGACATAACTTCCGTATAGTTAGTAATATCACAGAATTATTGGACTAGCAAATCTAATAAGGATGGAAAGATGGAAATGTACACAGTATAATTTATAGTATATAATTCATACATAGCTGCAGAAATACTCTTTTATGAGTTAATAGAATAACATATATGTATAATAGTAATGCAGTAATTGCTATCTACATCCTAAGTGTATATAATATGTATAATATAATGATGTATGTATATGTAAATAATAATATATAGCAAATAAATTATGTGAGCAAAAGTTGTTGTTTAGTCTCACTGTCGTCGAAAATAGAGACCTAGTGGGAATAACAGAACTTGCCCAAAGAAGAAAGAGGTCGACGAATATACAAACGTACAGCATTAACAACATCACCGTAAGAGGTACTCCCAGTCAGTGACATCATAAAACAACAAAGATAAATATACTATCAGTCGCCAGGATGTTCAGGGCATGTATGACTTCGTTTAAACCATTCATCGATACATCTGTAAGATAAAAGAGGATGAGAATATATATAGCACTGAATATATAGTAAAATATAATACACTTTGAATTCATGCTTTTAAAACAGTTGTGTTTATAATGAAAAGTATTTGAAAAAACATAAGTAGAAATGGATCAGTACTTATGGATCAAACCTTATCAAAATAGCTTTAAACAAATAAGAGAGTACATTGTATTTACAATAAGATTAATAATTTTACAGATATTGTAACTTATTATTTAATTAAATAGATCAAATAGATTCTATATTCATTAGAACTCATTCCTTTTATACCCAAAGAATGATTTAAACTTAAATTTTGATAAAAGAAAAAATTTGATAAATTTAAAGTTATAATTCAAAATAAAATAAAATTAAGCTTTAATTTAATTTAATCATATCTATTATAAAGACAATGATTAAGTTTCAATCAAATTTGTTTTATGACACAGCTTCCCGTATTCAGTTCAGGCAAGTTCAAAATCAAAAATAATATTACTAAAAATTTGATTTTTACGAGTATACTGTGCATCTTTTAGAACAAAATTTTTTGTATTTAAAGTCAAATAACATTTAACAATGAAAAATTAACAATTTTATTAATTAAAAAACATTACAGTAATTTTATGAATATAAAAAACTGATGTAGGTATCTACAGATTAATACTTTGATTGTCGGATTGAAATAAGTAGTAATTTGTGAAAGCCTTATATCATTAAGAATATTTTAAGGTTTTCAGCCCAAGAAAAGTTAATGTACATACAAATTTTGTCTAGATATCATGGCACTCGTCTCCCTTACCCTTTATGGTAAACACAAAGACAAGACAAGCGAGCGATAGTATCTCCATGGTTCATATCCTCCAAACAGATTGCACATTCTCCCTTGTCTTCTAGTAATACATCCTCTGGAAATAAACAAATGGTACAATACATCTTATCGTTCGTATTTAATAATAATATATGGTATAATGTATATTTCTATTATTTAATCCTGAAGACAGATTTAAAGTCGTTTTATTAGTTATTTAAATAAGAACCGTAAAAACTAAATCATTAAATTATTATTAAAATAGAAAAGAAAAATTTAGACAGTAAAAACTATGTTAAAAGTCAATGATTGAATAACTAGGTACATTAATCTATATCGTAAGAATAAAATTCAATAACGTAAACTATAAATACACAATACATATGTATATTTTACAATTTTACATACAACAAAAATAAGTAAAAAATGTAAAGACGTAACATTGAAAACATACCGTTGTAGGCAACCCTTGGTTTTGTAAGACACATGACATAATGGACTTCGTGTTCGTCGTAAGGGACCATTTTATTACACATCCGACATCGAACATCGCCTAAGCAAACATTATTTAAAAGTCAATAATACTAATTGGAAAATCAAATTAAAATTGACATTCTCCACAATATATTATAATAAAATGTATTGTTATAATCATATGTAGTTTGCACAAAATTGAATTACAAAGCATGCGTAAAATAGTCTCCACTGTCTATATTATATTCCTTAGAACAATTCTAGGAAGAAGTCATACAAAAACATATTGAGAAGAGATGTTTTGAATACTCATTAAAGTAAATAATAAATCATTTGACATTTATTTAAAAAAATGTAAATTTTGAAGCCCTACGAAATATCTAGGTATGTATTTAAAAAATACTTATTCGGTTCTAATGTAGAGATCAAATAAATTAACTACGTTAATGGAATAAAATACGGTTAAAAAACACAGCACTACTAAAAAACGTTAACAGTAATATTTTTCAATAATGCATATTTTTGTTGCTGACATTTTTTTCCAGAATGTTAAATAATTATTGTTCAAAGTTAGTGCGATTAAGTTTTAAACATTAAATTAAACCAGTAATTTCCAAATTTATTAACCTTAATTTATGTGTATATAAATAAGTCTTTAACACCAATATTATTCAAAAGTCAAAAACGATCGTATCTACTATACCTACTATGTAAATAACAGAATTTTGTCTCATCCTCATAGACTATTATCAATGTATTAATATTATACTTAAAACATAATGTGCATATTTACAGAATTATACAATGAATATGTATATGTGTATGTATACATCAAATACTCAACACTATATATACATCTTGAATATTATCAATAATATCTGATATAAGAACTATAACTTTACAAAGCCAATTTAATAGAATATAAAACGTGTATATCGCAATGTAATGCAAAAACACATGTTAACCATAGCATACAATACATATGTATATTTCTATCATTGAATATTCATTTCAAGTATATATTATAAAGAAAATTTGATCAAGCACAATTACTAAATTTAAACAAAACAACGCAGGATGTATGTATATGGAATTTCAGTAGATATATAGCAAAAAAGTACCTTTAAGATAAAATATTAATATCATATTACTGTTAATAACTAATAACAGCAGAAGTTATTACAAAACGATACAATTCATACTAAGTAGTTCTACTAATTTAAATATTTATATAATAAAATACTATGTCTGCTCACTTTATATATCCATACAAAACGAAACGACTCTACTACAAACTATTTGATAAAGTGGTAATTAGACTAACCTCTTAGACGGGGATTGTAATGCCTAAGTTGCATGAAAGTAAGTAGATCAGGATCCTCATCATCCGAGCTGGTCCCCTGGGCCCCCTCAGCACCTGCCACTAAAAACACTCCGCCACTACTACTACTCGTAGTAGTAGCTCCGGCGTAACTACGAGGTCGCTGACGACTGAAGGCAGCTCCAGCAGATCGACTAGAACGTGGATGACTGGACCGAGGCCCGTGGCTGCTGCCTCCGTGGCTGCTGTGACTGTGAGACTATAAAAAAGAGAAGGGTGGTTATATTAACCATAGAGAAACTTTGAAACATACACAAACGTGTAACAGGGTTCCCACGCTTTTCCAAAGATCAAATTCCCTGACTTTTTGGTACAATAATATTCGAAAAAATTAGATAGATTAGTAGAATCTTAGTTTTATTAAAGTATTGTGTACAGACTTTTAAAAAATACAAAATGTCAAATGTTAAA
>JAYRBW010079306.1:0-24011 GCA_036023295.1 Invenusta paracnida | reverse complement strand
ATTATATGCAGATAATAATAACAGCGGAGATTAAATATTTAATCTCCGCCAAATTGTCATTTAATCTCCGCTAAAACGATAGATTACACATTGAGAGTCTACGCAAATTTAACTAGCAAAGATACGGGTTGGAGTATGATACATATCTATAAATTTGCTCCTTATTTCTTTTCTTTAAAACAGAATCTTTTGGTTTACGAAAAATATTATTAGCACTCAATTAATATTCGGTTAATAATCCATTTATAACAGGGTAGTGTGATTTTCTAAAGACAAAAGTATATTCACAACAATATTGTTAAGTAAAAACAAACTCACTTGTTGAAGAGATTGAGTCCGATTCGATAGATCCTCTTTCGGCGCATGTCATTCGTAATCCGCTGTCTATGCAGCGTTGCTGCTGACGCCGGTGGCCTTGACGCTGACGAGATAGCAGCCGCAGTAGGTGCTCCTGGTTGCCCCTGGTGATGTTGACAGGACTGACAGCCACTCCCCGCTGCTGTGGAGGTCTCTCCCCCACTCGCAGCGTAGTGATTGTAAGTAACAGAAGCTGGTTGCCTAGCAACAACAGCCTCCACCATAGATACGGGATGGAGAGGCAGCATCGAAGGAAGCGTCTGCTGATGACGTGGCAGCTGATGATAGGACGCAGGGAGACTAGACAACTGGACAAGGTCCTCTTTACGCTGACGCCAAATACCAGCGGGCGGTGGTGCAAGCCGAGATGATGCGACGCTTCGCGTTGATGTGTTCATGGTATTTGGACAACGAGGATGGTGCGGCTTGTCCGAACAGCTGGTCTGACTGCTGGTTGTAGAGGAACTTGTTATGGAAGACTGGCTGTCCGAGGGTCGCAAGCCAGCCGCAGTGGAATGGCTCTCGCACGAGGACGTTGAAGTCGAGCTGGCCGAGCTGCAGGAACTGCAGACGCTCGTTCGCATGGCAATCACTGCCTGCTGGGGCGAGGGGGTGGCGCAGTCAGCGTCAACACCGCTGTCCCGAGAGGTTGTCATGACTCCGGCAGCGGCAACGGCGGTCCTATGTGGAGGCACGGGAGGCGGTAGACTAGTGGTGGAAGCCATAGCAACCAACTCGCCACTCGATGTCGTGGATGAAGAGGAGACACCACTGTCGCGACAGGAGCTTCCGGCTGCCTCCCATGTGGAGGTTGCCGATTGGTCAGTTGTGGCGCGGTGGGGTGGCGGGGGAGGAACGCAACCGGGGAGGAGAGACATGGCGGGAACAGAGATGGTCGTGGAGGCGGCTTGTAGGGGACTGGAGCCTTCCGACTATTGCAATAAAAGTGCATAAAAAAATATTTAGACAATTAAATTTGTAAAAATGTACAAGTAGTATCAATTAAATATATAATTAAAATTATAATTATAAAACTTTGAACGTCTAATATTTCTAAAAAAATAAATAGATCAATTTCATTGATTGCAAATCAATCACGAATTTTTTTAATAAATTGAAGTTCGCATGATTAATTTGCTGATTATTACTTCTAATTGGCTAATATATACCGCTAATATAGAGCATTTATTATAATTATTATTATTAGATTATGTAATTTAGATTCATAGTAGATTTACCGCGAAAATTTATGTATGATAGAGTTTGGTGTGAAAAATATGATTTACCTACGCCAATTTCAAACGCGCAATATCAATTATTAATTGGAAGTAAAAATTGACAGGCAAAGACCACCATTATTTTTTTGTTTCAAATGTACTCTGACTTTTCCTGCCATTGTGGAAAAAAACTTACTTCAGAGGAAGGATTCGAGTAGACCTGCTCCAGGACAGTCTCACACTGGACACTCGAGGGATCACCCAACGGAAGCCATCGCTGGTGTCCAGACTTTGCGCTCGCCCCTGTGGAACCGCCCCCACCGCCTGTACTAGAGGAGGCGGCGGCAACTACACTGCTACAGGCGGCAGTGGAGGCGGTTAGAGTCATACTCTTCTCCCAGTCCTTATAGGCGTTCTCGAGGACAGCATCGTCCTCTAGGACCTGCGTGAATACCAATTGGAGCCCGTGTTACAATAGGTACTATATTATAATTCATTGACGATTAAAAATAATAGGCGACGCCTATTAATCAGACAGCTAGAAGAGCAAGCTGTTAAAAGGTGCAGAAATTAAACGGAGGTAGTTATTGGTATAGCTAATTAATCAATAATGAATTTTGTTTATCATATATTGCCTTCCTCAATTAGAAAGTATTGCAACCAGGCCATTTCAATTGGTTGAGCTAGAGATAGAGTATCCGACAATTTATTACAATGAACATTTAAACATAGTTTACAAAATTATCTATTAATCAATTAATTTTATAAATTCAACAGTATTCTTTAAAGTTACCTTCTCCTCCCTCTTTATCGAGTAACTAACTAGCCTACTTACCTGCTGATGGTCCTCTGCAGTCATCCCCTTATTCTGACCCCCACCGGCTGCCAATTTCTGCCCCATCTCTCCTACACCCTGGCCTTGCCTGTGTTGCCCCTGACTCCCCTGACTATCCACTGCAGCATCCAGGTCGAGCATGGAACTAGCAGCCGAGGAGGCAGAGAGCAGAGTCAGCCGACTAGACTGTAAGAGGCAGGTTTGCGTGCACTGCTTCAGACGCTCAAAGTTCCGGCGCATTGCGTACTCCCGATAGCCCGTTTGGATGGTCCGTGAGGCTCGTTGAGCGCGCTCGGCACCGCCGTACTTTCGTTCGAGCAGTTTGATCTGAAGGTCCGCCAGGTCCTAACACATTTCAAGGTAGAAAGAACAGGGCGGGGAAAGGTTGAAGCATAGACTTATAACTGTTCGTGTGAGTTATCCCAAAGCTAGTAATTTTTCCACACCAAACCGAAAATTCTCACCGAGTTTATAATCTAAAAATAGAAAAACCAAAGCTATTATGAAATTCGAGCTGATCGATTATATCGTTTCCTTGTCGAGTAACGGAAAAAAATTGGCTTTTGAACTGAATCGTGATCTAATGTTGTATCATTGACAATCAGTGCTGTGTGATCAAAATATTATACAAACTGGACTTCATAATAATTAATGGATTTCTAAAAACAGTATTTTAAAGGTAACCACTAAAATACTGTTTGGAATACTTGAATATTTACAAATATTCCAAACAGTAAGTAAGCTTCAATAATTAATTAATAAATGAAAAAAATAAAGACTAAATTTGTTTTTAAGGCTAAAGTTTACAAACTATATTAATTTACTGAAGCATAATAACAAAATGATAAATTATCAGCTAGCAGAACTTCAAACTAAGAATACCAAATGCACCGCGTACTTGATTCTATTAATCAAAATATGTAAAGTTAATTTAGTTTAATAATTGTAGATACAATAGATTTTCCAATAAATAAACTATTTTAGAGAAATGTCCACTTATAATTGTTTTTAGAACAATTTTAAGAAAATGTATATCATGTATTTCCTAGAAAATCGGTAGACCGATATTTGCATGAGACAGGGCAATACGTTTGATAAAAAGACTTAATTTTAGACAAAAGAAAACATAGTAAGTCGTGCTTCAAACCCACAATTGACAAGATTAAAATAAGCAGAGAATGGGGAGAAGAAAAGTAAACTTGGCAAGAATGCCAAAAGAAATCACATATATATGTATACAAGCAAACATTTCTTCGTACATGCGTTCTTATCCCTTAGCTCCTCTCCAATCATTAAGAAATCAATAATCATTCAGAAAAAACAGACCAAAAACAAAAATAAGAAAGACAAGGCTATTTAGAATGGGTAGATATATATTAGCATGTGCCAAGGTTCCCTGTATGCAATTCCTATAAGAGGAAATGTATTTATAATACCCAGCTATGCTTTAGGATTGTTAAATACAATACAAAATAAAGCAATTAAAGTGAGTGATTGTGCCTCACAACTTAAAGAAAGGGTACCTACGAGGAAAATTTGAATGGATTAGGTCGAAGCGAACAAAGGCGCACGCCCATGTCTTAAGTAAATTTGTCAGTTGAATGTGTGGTCGCGTAGCCGGTTGTGGTGTCCAAATACAGCTAGCTGTTGCTGCTGCTGCTGCTGCTATGTTAAGACAGGACAATAGCATGACATGGCATGGCATGGCAGAACGCCGAAGGGAAAGAACAAAATTCAACCAAGAGAATCCCTCTTCACCAGAAGCAACAAGTCGATCAATCATTCAAGCAATTGTCAGACAAAGTAAGAGAAAAGGGGAGAAAAAAATATATATTGTCTATCCCGCACCTTTTTGCCTTCGTTTTCGGAGCGGGTAGGTATATGTTTTGGAAGACAACTAGAAGATCGCTTTTTCACTCTATACACAATGAATAAAACGGACGTCACCTAGTGGCTCAAATTACAGATGACGGGGGGGGGCGGAGATGCAGGAAAGGATGAGTGAGTGAATGAGTCGGAAGTGGAGGGAATGAGTGAATGGAACAAGTTAGTCGTATGTGACGTGTTGCCCAAAAAATGCCCATCTTTTCCTCTTCATCATTTGGAGAATTTAAAATTGTTTGTTTAAAAAAAACATTTATAAAAAAAAAGTCTCAATTAAAAAAAATACGTTTTATATACATAATGTATAATATTAAAATAAAGAAAAAAACTCATTAGTTTTGAACACAAGTTACACATCTCCAACTAACGAAATCTTAGGAAAATGTCTGACTTTAAAAATAGGATTGCTCGTTTAGTAGATCTTAATATAACCTATCAGGAACACACAATATGTGTTGAATGGTAAAATTGCCGATTTTATAAAAATCAGCGTTTAGCATCAACGATCAATACATTGCAAATATTTTTTATAAAAGCAAACTAATTCTAGTTATTATTTATACATACAATAGGAGTAATATATAAAACAAAAACGCATAAAAAGGAGATTCAAAATACCTAAAACAATTGATTTATTGATTATAGTAAATCAATCAGAAACCAATCAATAAGCCTTAATTATTGCCAGAAAAGTGTACCAAGATGCATTGCTATTAATAAAAGATAACCAACAATATATACATTATTACATACTATGTATTAGAAAAACCGAGTGATGAAAGCGTTAACTGCCTAATATTTTAGAAGTATAAAACTTTCCCCTAAAACAAAGATGTAATATATGCATACCGACCTAAATGAATTTTAGGACACTCTATAAGTGGATTTATTACGACGTTAACATCACCAAAATACATAATATGCAATTGAAAAAGAAAGGTAGAGTGAGGAAGACCAGAAAGTAAACAGCTGATGAAACAGATGTCGAATGAAATGCACTAGTCATTGATTAGGTGCTTCCATAATTTTGCCTGACAGCCATGTGATGAAAAATAACACCGAAACAAGAGTCGTATATGCATATCCTTGCTTGGCTAATAAGTAGGCAACCTTGATTATTTGTATGAACTGTGTACCAAGTTTTAACATTATTTTGATAAAGGTTTGAATACATTACTAGATATAAAACAAGCTTTATGATAAAAAAGACATACTATATGGCTCTATGTTATTATTAAGTTAAGTTAAAGTACTAAAAATATGATATTTTCTTAAAAGACATACATCGTATTATCAAATAAGGAATTCGAATCGCTTTTTTTATTCATACAGTAAGATTGTGATATAATTGCTTCGGAGTTATACTACCCCGCCCCCTTTCCTTTAAAATTTTACAATATAGGTATTGCTAAATAGAATATCCGGTTATTGAAGATTCTTATGACTAATCCTTCTTTGTGATACAATAGTATTCCCAATGCTGTAACTCTTAATACACAGAGACCTATAAAATCTACCCAAATAATATGGCGTAGGTCATGTGCATGCTCCCAATCCAGCAAGCAAACAAATCTTTTGTACTAATCAATTAAGCTGTGGTAAGGTAACCTTGACTGCAGGAAAACAATAATTGTCTGCATTAGTAATCAAAATAGATAGGGAGAGGTATAAAATCCGCTTCTATGCAAAGATTGTGCGTGATATATACTGAAGAAACAAAGAGGGAAGCAAACGAACCTGACTCATCTGGTAGGAATTGTTGCTGCCGGTGGATGATGCCGGTACTTCTGTGCATCTGCCGAGCACTCCCAGCGGTGGTGGCGCCTGTCTCACAGCAACCATGCCTGGATCCTTCAGAAAAGAAGAAGAAGAGGCAAACGCAGTCATACGAGCTGTCTGTTGTCCCTGGTAATGATGAAGGTGATGGGGACCTCCTGCTTTCGACCCAACTGTTGACGACGACGACGACGGTGGCGGCGTTGTTAGGTGGGAGTGCGTCGCTTGGTAACCAGCAGAGGAGAGTGGTGGGGCAGACTGAGCGAGGTCGAAGATATGATGTGAGGAGAGGGAGCCGGGACCTACGAATCCTCCGGGACCATGAGAGGAACCCACCGGGCCAGATGAGAAACTGGAAAGAGAGAAGAATTATTTTTAATATTAGACAATAAATGAGTTAGAATAGCAAAAAAATGTGACAAATAACAACCACCAACGACAGGACATAATAGAGTTAATAATATAATAACCTTGCAGAATAAACATTCTATTATATTACTATCATACTGTTATATAGGCTTTAATTACTGCCAATGTGAATACCGACACCGTATTAAGCACTATATTGTTATTACTGTTATATTGAGTTAAGATATATGAAACAATATAATTATTTTAAACTAGTTTTTGTTTTAATGTTAATTTTCCTCTCTCGAATAAAAGAAAAATCAGGCTATTTTATTATTAAAACAAATTCTATGTTTAGCATTAGAGAGGTTTCATTGGAGATTTAAAACAATTTGATGAATAACAAATTATCCAAAATTGTTCTTTAGATATAATATTATATTAAAGTATTGTCCTCATTTACTGATAGCACATATTATTGGGTTGCATATGATAAATACATACATATAGATAAGAAAGTTTGGTCTCGCATGAATGTGTGAAATGCGCGATAAAGTCTATATAGCATTCCATTCCGTCTAATTGCTACATTGCGTGGCATTAATTTCAAAAAGACAGTTCCAATAAATCTAACAAGCATAGTACACAGAATATAGAGAAAGCTTACTAATTAGACGATTCCAAGGGAAGTAAATCAAGATAGAAGCGAGACAATAAATATAATTAACTCAGAAAGAAAGATATATATATATAATACAAAAATTGTATAAACAAACCTAAGAGGCACACGTGGCTCTGTGTGAGAATATAATAGTACACACCTATCCCTGGCAGTATAATTAACAAACAGATTCACGCAACAATAATATCGCTTATGCGAGCTGCTGTCAAATAAACTTTAAATTTCATTTAGGATTTTTTTTAAACACAATATATCTGATATAAATATATCATATAAGCACAATAAGAATATAGTGAAGGCAGAAAAAAAAAGTAAGAAAGCGAGATGACATCCTTCACAAAAATTAGAGAGGAATAAAATAAACAACAACACCACTCCGGTGGGATTATGGTCCGTTCGGATTGGATTATGAGAGGGGAGGATATAGTCGAGGACGCAAGAACGAGAGGAAGATTTTCGAAACATTTTTGAGCATATATTGCAGACTAGACCAAGGATGACCGTTGGGCAAGCTACTTTGGGTTTGGGTCTGCGTGCTAAACCAGACTATACTCGTATCTATACACATATATGTATGAACAATAAGTAAGAATGACATGGATATAGCGTTCCAGATGTATTATCGTCCAGATATCAATATAAAAACTAATTCCATTAGAGTAGCTCTCGCACAGAAGACATACGCATAAGGCGTAAACCAACAAAATATATGCGGAGATATATGAGGAAGGTTATATCATCATGAAGCAATAGATATTATATATATATACATATATAGAGACACTGATAAATATTATATATATATACAAATATATGCACACAAATATCGGATATTGAATCCACTTTTTGGCAGCAAAATAAGCCCTATCTTCCAAATCTATATATAATATTATCATCTCCAGGTCTGCCCCCCTATATATATATATTGTAGATCTGGGGTGAAGTGACAGAGGCAACCCTTTGGCATTTCAAGGACTTATTTTTAGCCCGATTGGTACCTATATAATACTGTTTGTATAGTTATATAGGTTATTTGTGAATTATAATGACAGACTGATTATATTCATAGGCTGAAATCACTTCTTATTACGCCTATAAATTGGCTAACCGTGCTACCAAATAATATAATTAATAAATGTCATAATTTATAGATAGCTGCCTGGTATAATATAATATCTATCCATTAAAAAGAGAACTAAAAAAATCATCTATATACTTTATTATATATGAAAAAGTAATATGATATAATAGTTAACTAATTATTCTGATGATGAGAGCAGGTGGCTACTTGTACTTTTTAGATAGCCTTTTTATTATTATTAAGAGAAATTTAACATAAACAGTTTAATCTTATAACAACGATATCAAAGACCATTAAAAAAGGAATACTATAGAAAAAAATTTAAAATAAACACACTACATTTAATAATACTCTATAATTTAAATTTAAATATTATAAACATGCGGCCGTTTATAATACATATAAATACGATTATTAATAAAAATGTATACATTCAACAAATTTAAAGATGAAAAAAAAGTAAAATTACTAAATAATTATATAATGAAAGCCTAAATTATTCGTACATAAACTTATAACAAATAAAATATTCAATGTAAAAAATGTGCCAATTAATACTCTCTTATTCTACTCATAATATCTATCTGACCTAATTTCTTTTAAAAATACATAATTTGACAACTATGTACGTAGTTTATTTTACAATACTCCAAATCATCTTAATCGTCTTCTTTATGCTTTGATCTTTTCCGCAGCAATATACTTTGTACATAGTTAAAAGTTGTATAAACACCATAAATTCAGAGTCCAAAACACCTATTTCACGAGGAATTCCCAAAAGAGCTGCAAATTGCTGGCAGCTTTAATTGGCGGGAATGACCAAGAAAATCACAACTGCAATATACATATAATAATGTCTACAATGTGGGTCATGAGTGTTTGCAGTTAACATTTAGAAAAGCATACCCCGAAAATTCTACAAGTTAAAGTAGTTAACGCAGAAAACAAGTTGCCAAAAACTAGAGAAAAAATACCTCACTTCCTTAATGCCAAAGCAGTGATTTAAAAGAATGTAAACTTTTAAAGAGGCCATAATCTTGACATAGCATCTCATTTTTATGTTAGAAGAAAATTGGGCATTTAATCAATGTTAGAAAAACAAGTTGGCAGGTACATATATTGCCAGTCAAATTATAAATTCCATGGGTTAAAAAATATCTGCAAATTAAAGAAAATCGTGCAGTTAATTTATTGAGAAAAAGAAAATCTCGTGCATTTCTAATAAAAAAATACATCCCGAAAATAGCTTTATTTTTGAGTCATTAAACTATATCATAAAGAACGAAGTACTCAATCAAAATTGAAATATGGATATGTATTCAACGAGGGATGGCTGGAACAACAAATCTATAAAATATAAATGGATTATACAATAAATTCAAATGCACACTTCATTTATTAAAACCTTCACCGATGACCTAGATTCCATTGGTTCAATAAATCACGATTAAAGTACTTTTACTAAACATCTTTTAAAATCTTCATAAACAGGGAGAATCTTGAAATTAAAGAAATAGCCATTACACTGATTATTACACCACACAAGAAATATTCAACATTCCCCCACCCCCTAAAAAAAAGAGGGCGGGCAGGGAGAAAATGGCCGAGTAAAGTTAATTAGTTTCCTCAAATTACTTTACAGGCCATTGAACATCGAAGTGCCAACAAAAGAGAACCCACGAAAAGTTAATCAGTACAAACTCCACTAAAGCGTAACCGTGTTTGTATTATATTACGGTAAACATTGCATTGCATATATCGACGAACATTACAATACAAGCTAGTCTATAACTCCAGGAGGGCCGACTTTAGCTATACATATTATACCAAAGCTTAGTAAATATTAGCCGTGGTCTACCCAACTCAGCTCAACTCAACTCTCTATTCGGATGACGTGTCCCTGTTCAACCAAATTAGTTTCAGCCGGGTCATTACGTAATCCGATATGCGCATACCCACGATATTATGTATTACGCGAGCAGGCGTGTGTACGACGTGCAATTATATTTAGTAGTGGGCGAATGTTATGGAAATTGAAGAGGATAAGACGGCCTGGCCTTTCTTGCGATTTCCCATTAACTAAAAACATACGAGGTGAAGTTAAAGTTGTCTTAACGTAAAGAGCTAAGAAGTCGTGACGCATCAGCTGTGAGACGACGAGGATGCAGTGAGTCGGTCTGGCTGAAGAGAAGAAAAAACGCTACTTGAGCGATCCTTTCAGCTTTCCAATTTAATTCCCGTCGCAAATATTCCTCTTCCCCTGTATTTACTACGTAAAACTAACCCAGTTACCTTCGGAATAATTATAATCTTAGTGTCTTGAGAAGCTAACTCGAAAGATGTGCTGTAAAAAATATTTGCAACGAAAAACGCCTTTTTCTATACCAGGGGTATGGTGAATTTTATCTCATATATTTTTATATATGTACCAATTATTAAAGTAATGAAATTTTGTCGTGACTTTAACATTTAATGTCTCATAAAGCAAAGGCCAATTCAATCTTATGATCCTGTCTAAAAGTGAGTTCCCAATCTCTGACAAAGCAAATATAAAATACAACCAAATGATTTTAATTCGAATCATTACCTATAAAACAAATAATGCACATATTATAATGTAAAAGAGATTTGGGACTTACTTTGAACGATAAATATTCGACAAATTCGACTCCGTAGCACTATGGGGCATTTCCGAAGTTGGTTTTGATCGTTTCAAATGCTTTAATTTAGGCATATTGGAGATGAACCTTATATTTAGTGGAGGCAAAACAATTGTTTTTTATCCTCACAAATCACAAATTCAGCACGTTTTGTAAGAATGCATGATCATTTTCGAAGCACCACGTTGTATGGAGAAATTTTGATTTATAAATCCAGCAATCACAGAAAATTACTTATTGAGAAAATTAATAAAAATTATAAATTGCACTAATTACAGCTGTTGCACTCAAAATTCGACAGAAAATATCAAAGCAGAGGATTAGAACTGTAAAACTTGTCTCCTCTTTCTGTGGCCTATCAGTCAGATCGCTATTGTCGTTGATATGCGTTTTATAAGAGACAAGCAGGAAACTAAGAAAGCCAACCCCGGAATCCCCAAAAACCTCATAACTTCAGAAAGAGGCGAAAAGAGGAGAGAATATAGTCTGATCGGATTGGCTAGAAGTGTTTATTCTCCCACCGTTGCTCCTACAATATGAGGCTAACAAACAAGTTGTACCTACATACGTCCCAACAATTTTATAAGCTACTCCCATGTCGCATTTACATATTATGTCAGTATTACTGTATAAGATCCAATGTAACCAGCATGACAATATCCCAGAGTTTTAGGTAAGTAAAAATAAGGCAGAATGCAAGAGTCAAATGTGACAAACTCATATACATTATAGTTGGATCCTATAATATCATATTTTCACTTCAATCTTTGTGAATTATATTTTTTATCAAGAAGTTTCTAATATAGGTTAAATTGCGATCTAGCTTTTCCGACATATAAATACAATCTTGATCAATTAGTCGCTATGGGGTTAGACTAATCAATCGATAATTAATTAAGATTGTATTTATATTCCGACAAAACGAAAGTGAAATCGCAATTTATAATTATTAATAAGCAGGTTTAGGCTGCTTCAATATTAACATATAATATTGAATGTAAAATTGATTAATAGATATGTGTAATAGTGCGCATATCTTAATGAATGTCTTATATAATACGATGAAAACAGGTTCGATAATATTTTATTTCCTATTTTGACAGTATAAATGACGTGTAATATAATTGTAACTAAACGATAAACGCAATATACAAAATTCACTCCCACAACAACTATTTTCTTTTTTAACAACCACTCATTATTTTTTATAAATAAATTTCAAAAGTACGCGCGGCGCTTTCTCATAAGCTAACCGCGTTTGACCCCATGTTTTACGCTATAATACACATTATACCAACCTCGACTTAGCTTAGTAAGTCGATAACAAGAAGCAAGGCTAAGAAGTAATTCATCGCGCTCCTAAGGCGAGGAGCTGACGACGACTTATAACTTAATTCAACAATTTTGACCACCAATGGACAAGGAATAGAAACTGAAAGAGCAGTCAGTGGTGGCGACGACGACCTTGCCACTATCATTACAGTGGCCAGGCACGGCTTTCTGATGACCCCCGATAATTCAGACCTGGAGGCAACAACCAGTTCACATCATGTCACACAACCGACGGGACTTGTGTTCAAGTAAATCCCCGGAGACCTTTATACGGTCAACAACGAAAGAAGAAAATGACCAAATTCGCAGTAAACCAGTATATACATATATTATATAGAGTTACAGATATATTGGGGGTGTGGAAGACAGACCCCAGTGATATGCAGTCATCTATTTCCTTTCCCATCTCAATTGTGTGCTGCTGTATATTTAATTAATTTAACCTGCTCCCTAGGAAACCAGGGAAAGGCTTTATTATAATATATAACTGTCTCAGAAGTCAGAGTCTGCGAGAAAAGCAAAGAAGATGATGAGCAGAGAGAAGAAGAAAAATATGGAGACAAGAAAGAGAGAAACTTAACAAGATAATCAGAAAGTGTACATGAGGACACGTTTATAAAAGTGAATAATTCACTTGAAAGTTATACTATTAACTTCACTTCTATACTAACATTTAAAAGGGTATAAATGGAAACATTTTAAGAAATACTTACGATAGTAAATGACCATTTGTAAATTCACCAAGAATATGGTACATAATAATTAGCTTTTTAAAAGAACACCTTTAGAAGTAAACAATGATATTAGAAAGTGTACATTTTAAATTATAACACTTTCTAGATATATATATATAAGTGAAATATGCTGCAGACATAAATAAAAATAAGTTATAGGAATAACAGATCACAAGAATCCATAAAAATTGAATCATAAAAAATTAATTACAGAGAGAAATCTATTTCACGATAAATGTAAGACAGCTTATAATTAAATGCGCAATATACATTAAACAATAAACTGAACGAAAGACACGCTTAGGTACCTTCGCGAAGAATATAAACTCTTTATACTATAATTAAAACACTACATAAAGAAACCAAAACTACAAACTAAAGTGATATATGTATATTATATAGTGCTGTAATTATATACTTTATTATAAAAATTGAACTTTCTCAGCAAAAAGCGCGGCGTGAAGAGCATTTTCTAAATCTAAAGCATAATTATTCAACTCCGCACACTATAGTAAACAAATTCTGCCTTACTTCTAACACTTGAGATTCCACTTTCAAACATAACAGACAGAAAACGATGTAATAATAAACAAATCTGGTTAACTTTAAAATTATTAGCACTTAGAATTTTAGCTAAGAGAAATGATATTATTAATGCACGAAATAAAATTGAGCAAAATATATAGTTAATCTATTTTCCCTTTTTATTCAATATGACTATTGATACATATAATTAAGCGAGTAGATAATTTAAATCTTATAAAAATACAGAAATTCTATAAATCATAGGAATGCAAAAGCATGGTATATGTTATTCTGATCTACAAATTAATCAATTAGTTATTGAAAGAAAATCAATAAAATATTCCAAAACATACTTGAATTCAGAGCATGAAGTCAACGATTCCGATAAAATATGATGCTTAGAATCTCCCCGTCTTCTGTGAATCTTCACCGGAGTGTGCTTCAAAATACGAAAACTTAAACACTGTTCCGGCGACTGTATAACCAAAGGAAGATTTCGTCGTCTCGATAACCTTTCGATAAGAAAATTCCTCAACGAAAAGTGGAAGACTAAAAAGGACGAAGAACCTGAATTTCGCGATGGGGATGAAAACAAGAGCCTAGACCGACCCATTTTGTGCAAATGTTATCCTCAAATGCTGTACAAATCGTATATATTTAAGTGGGTTGAGAGCTCTAAAAAGTAACAAAGTCTCAAACTTAATTCACTGAATTCAGTGGAAAGATTTGGAGTCAATAAAGTTGATCTTCGAGGCAGAAACAATAAACTGTAATCACTGACGTGGTGACGTAATCTATATATACCGATTAAATGACCCAATAAAGTGTAGTTATGATTATATGTGTACATATAAAATAACACTATAAAACAATACAATGATAATATATACTTAATAGATTTCAGTATCACGTTATTATATTCATTCGTGTTATAAATAGTTTAGTGGAACTGTATGTATCTATATTAATATACATTTAAACCTAACTAAATACATACACTAGAGCATGAGACATACCTAATACATGTAATATAAATAGATTACATTTAAATAAACGAAACATAACTATACTTACTGTAACATTACACATGTCATATTAGAGTGTCATTTGGGTTCATTGTTATTGTTATATTTCTAAATATACAACAAAATGTTAATAATGATTATTATTATTAATATATATACCGCTAAAAATAAACTAACACCAAAGTACCAACTGATTAATACGGAAAGACACATAAACTAATACCGAGTAATGTATATATAATATAATACTATAAAACAATACAATAATAATATATAAACGATTTCAGGTAACACATAGCATTTTTCTATTTAATCGGTATTAATAGTTTAGTGGAATCGTATGCTTTTATATTTAAACCAACTTAACCAACTATTAACTGTAAACGAAATACATTATAGAGCATGGATTAAACGTAATACGTATAATATAAACAGATAACATTTAAATATTTGAAATATAACTACTACCTACACTTTAAATACTTAACGTGCATACATGTAATTATTATATGAACAAAACTTTGCGCAGTTTAGTCTAGAAAGAAATTATTTTAAGCTTGAAATTATAGTTCCATAATATGAATATAATGTTAAGAGAAAATAAATCAGAATATATACTCAAAATCGATAAAAAAAACTTTAAAACTATACAAAATATTATCTAAATCTTTAGATTTAAATGCTGGTTATAATAAATACATTGTTGGGCAAAAGTTATGTTACAAAAGAAAAGAAAAATGGATAATATTCTAATATATATTACCCAATACAATATAAAATATAATGTAATTGTGTTAATAATAAAGCGGCACAAATTATTTCTTTATATAACTGCGCAAAATTGAAAATATTGATACCATAACATTTAAGTTTTATTAGAGAGTTTTGACCTGAGTATGCTACGAGAAGATTAATACCTCAGATGATTCACTCTATATACTTTTAGTCATCAACGCGTCCATATTTTACACAACCCTACAATATTGAACAAAGTAGAGCTAAAAATCTACTCGAAAAATACATGGATAATGTGGTCAAACAGGGCTAACTATGTACATGTACCAAAACATCATTAATACGCTTCCTGGAAAACACATTAAGAGACATGGGCAGTGAACAAGTGTACCAATAGATCACCTTTAGGCAGGAAGGAGCTGCATTTGAAGGACTATGTATGTATCCAGTGACTCCAACACAAAGTGCAAATCACAGCAAACCAAATGCCAATCATCCGCTCACCCATGACGTAGTTAATTGGCTGGCTAGTTATCAATTCAGTTAACTATACATGCATATTTAAAATGTGTTCATGACATTTTTGGAACAGATAACCCTGCCAGTATTTGAAGCGAATAACTTCTGATCTCAGTATCAATATGTTAGTAAATATACAACATAAATACATATATATATATAAAATATTGTCAAAATTAAAGAGCAAATGAATTGCGGGTTATAACATAAAATGCGTATAATATTTTATTTCCCCAAATTTACATATAGTTAGTAGAAAAGCATACTATATGGTGCTTTTAGATGTATTATGCAAGCAAGATCAATTCGAATTTATTTAAAAATACAAAAAAAACCAAGACATCTAGAACTGCCGTCAATTTATAGTAAATGAGACAAAATTAAATAAAAGTGAATAAAAATCCAGAAATATATTAGCTAGAATAAAACGCTTTAAAGATAACACTTTAATTGGAACAATACGTTAAAATTAAATACATATATACTTTGAAATCACAGAATAAAGTGAACATTAAAAGCCTATACATGACTATTCTGAAATATGATACAAAATAACCAAACACAGAACATGCGTAGACGTTATATAATTAAACACATAATATATTCATGTAAAAACTAAAGGGAAACCTATATTAAGTGTACAAAGTATACATTTATACGAGACTCAAACCAGCGAACAATCAAACGAGATTCTGGTCACCATTACAAGAAGTAAACGGATTTTGGTTGAAACTCGATATATATTATGAAGTCTGAACCATATAGTATTAAATAATATTAGATACAGAGATAGCGCTTTTACATTTTCGTGTCGAAATATGGGGCAAACACATCTATTATCTATCCGCTATAACAATTTCATGGCTATTAGACTAGACAACAACCACTGACTCCTTTTTTTCCATAATACGAGTAAAAGTAGCGAACAACCCTACAAATTAATGTTATAATAACTGCGTAATATACATAAAACTGCATAATCCTATTATCAGGCCATTCGAACAGTATCTAAAATATTGTCTATTAAATAGAAGTAGTATCACAGCATAGCATAAGTTAAATTATCGTCTCACAAAACATTTAATTTCTTAAGTTGTTAAATAAATATAAGCCAAAAATAAAGCTAAACAAAATAATGTAAAACAAAATAATTTTGTGGGAAATTATATTTAATTTACTATTTATACATATATCAGCTCGGCATAATTGTAAATTAGAATAGATGAAGTTTTTATCCATAATGTGAATAGAAAATCCCAAAATTGGGAAATTTGAGATATACTGAATGATACACATATATTACTAGAACAGTAGTATGGTATAACTATTTGTATGACATACTAAAATAAAAAATGGGAAATTCTCGGTAGTGTAAATATATAAACTTAAATCAAGTAGATTATAATTATATATATTGATAAAGATATATATTTCAAATAAAAACAGAAAAAATGAAATAAAAATTATAAAATAATAACAAAACAAAATTATAATTAATCTCATATATTTAAGAGTAGAAATAAATACAACAGATTTTTTCGAAAAATTATATATATATATATCATTAAAAGTAAACTATAATCAGAAGTAATAGCAAAATTATAATTATACAATATCACAAATAAATAGCGGGTGTTTGGGGTCGCATTTCTGTGCTCTCGCAGAAACTTCGATGCCATTCATTTCATTTAGAATTATGTAAAGCATAGAATAGGAATTACCTTGTGAGCACCTAATGAGTACCTTCCTTAGACTATGATGTAAAGCTTAATATTATTTTTTAAATTGTTTTTTTATTATATTCGATATTTGTAATAATACTTGCTATTTAAACAATAATGTACGCTAACGTTTTGCATGATTTCGTTAACACAATTGAATATATTAGTGAATGGATATCTCATTGAATATCTGATATAATATCATCTATGTTACAGTGATAAAAGTGGGTATACAAACATTTTCATTCAATTTAAAAAATGTCTACTTCATCCATTTTATTTAAAAAAATCATATAAATATTGTGTTACACTTTATAATCTTCAAACATTAACAAAATGCTTCATTTTCATATTTATGTGACATTAAGTGAAATTGACATACAAAATTGTAAAATAAAAATAACAAAGCTATATTTTTAAAAGGAATAATATGAACATAGAAGTCATTATGATGTGAATTAGGTGACATATTGCATGCCAAATATCAGTGTGTTTATACCTATATTGTCATCTGAAAGGCGAGCAAGTATCATATCCAACAACTCGGCATGGCTTTATTATTATTATTGCGTTAACAAAACAAAAGATACTCAGATTACGTATATATATTAAAGATTGAATTACCAAACGGATAGCCATTCATCTTATTATTTTAAAATGTACAAATCCAAGAGAGCCCATAATTCAATTGATTTGTGGCATTTACGACAAGCATACACACAACGAAGAACTAGCCTAATACGAGGAAAGTAATAGCTAGCAAGTAATATGGGGGAAAAAAATTATGAATCATTAAGATAGACAGGCCGACAAAAAAGTGAATGAATTAGATTTAAACAAATGCCTATACCTAGTGGGTAGAATGGCACATTTCTCTCTATGTCACTCTGACCTAGTTGACTTCCTCCCCTTATGTCTGTGCGCAGCTCGCCCACGCCTAAAACTAACCTAATATGACGTAATCGAACTGCCGTAAGTCAATTCAAATGGAGTCGATGAAGTCACCCATACACTACGTATAGAGGTACCGTATTAACAGTGCCTTCTACACACTAAATCGAAATAATATAATGAAATATTGGTCTTTATATTAATAGTGTTACGTTATATGCTGGTACCTGCCCCATGTCCTCTATAGGTAATACACGCAATAGCATAACCAATGGACAGTATATCTTACTTACAGTACGCTAGATATAGTACAATATCATTTTTATAATCGATCGTGAAAAGATGACTGACACAGGAAACCAGTCAACAATACCCAAGCCTGTGTAAGTACTTCCGCAATATTAGACTAATAAACTACAATTTTAAAACCCTAAAAACGCATTATATATGCAAATGTATGTGTTTACTACACCCGTATATGTATATACATATATTCTGCATACCCATTGAAAAGGTGGGCTGTTGACCACAGGTACCCAATAATACAAAGAAAACGAAAATAAAAGAATGTTCAAGCACCACATAGGTAATACACTATCTAACCGAACACAGGAATGACTGTAGAAGTCAAAATAAGTTAACGGCATAACGCTAAATTTACGCTACTTAGCTAATAAGTGTAAGACAAAGTACCCTTTCAGACCGTTCACCACTGCAAAAGTGTAACAATTTCAATCGGACCCCCCCCCCCTAAAAAAGGATGTACATATATAGAGTATTGGAATAATTAAAATATGAATAATCCGATCTATAAGGCACTATCCGAGTTTCAGGATATACGGCTGAACGATATTTAAAAACGATAAAAGTTTAGACTATTCATAGAAATTCAGAAAGCTATGTAGTAAAAACTATACTACAGTACATATTATATAATACATAGTAGGATTTTAAGCACTATAGAAGAAAGTACATTCTATGTAACCTAGACTTCCATATAGGCATCCAAAATAAAATAATTAGTGTAGACATTCCCTTAAATTTCCGCAAAGTAAGATGCCTATGATTTTAGACCTGAAAGCAAAAAATCCATCTCCTAAACTCTTGATATCTCAGGCTTACGTTTTTTCCCACAATAGTCGAAATAATGCATAGCTACTGTATAAACGGAAAGACGCCAGACACAAGTCAGGGTAGTAAAAACGGAGGGCAGGGCACATAATCATTACTCACAAGCTTAGTTAGCCACTGCGATCGCGCGGGTGGGTAAGTAGTTTGTTAGTTAAAGTAGACACTTGGTAATAATCTATAAGTTGTCGTGAGCTGGGTTCACAAATCTAGTATTATCTCTGTATATATACATTATGAACGTGACGAGAAACAAAACCATAAAATCCATCCAGATAAGGCAGACTGAACAAACAATTTAAGTCGGGTAATAATTGATCAGGGATAGTTAAATGTTTAGATATATACATACATATCATTAAGTATGACGTTTGCACAGTAAATAGACAATGTCACACTCACAACAAATTGTGTATATAGCACTCCCCATATTGAATTATGTATAACATTTATACTAACGAGTACAGTGCACCAGTTGCTGGTACAATAAAATATTCAGAAAGAATATTTCCATTTCCGCAATAATATGTACGTATATTGTCCGCATTCCAATATTTCTCTAGAAATAAATGCGAAACGGTCTCTTTTACATTTATCATGCACTTTAAAATTGTACCAATGCCAAATCTCATAAAAACCATACAACATCTAGGTATATACTATTAAAGTATGATTCTGCATGCATGCATATTACCCTAATTTATACGATATATACATGCAATAGCCTACAATATTAATATAAAACAAAATTCCTAAGTGGTCAGCGATAAAGAAAATCGTCGTGTGGGACATAAACGTAATGTTTCAGGTGTAAGATATAGCACGCTGCATAAATATAGATTTCGCAATGAATGGTTGATAAGTAGAAACTTGAAAATGAAAACAATTTACACAGCTTGAATCTATCTATACGTGTTAAAGGTGTTAAAAGCACACCTTAATAAAGCATAATAGTGGCTAGATTTAAACTTCAAATAGGCAATATTATATGTATAATTTACCCAATACTAATGTTAAATTGAAAGAAAATATATATTTACACATATTTTAATTTTATGAAGGTTGGAAAACATAAGTTGAATTATGTTATTATTTATATTAGGTATAACTATTAACGACAGTAACGATAATTAAAGGTGGGAAACTTTCATTGCAAATTGTTCTCATATTGCATATAAATAAACATACATATATACCCATGCTTAATAAAATATTGATAAAGATATGTCAAAACAAATCTAACGTTTGACATGAAATTCTTACAAAATATTATAAGACGTGTCAGTTTTGGTTTTACAAAAGGAAAAAAATATACACAACTAAAAAATACTATACGAGACATATTTTTTAATCCACAAAAATATTTAAATGAAAATGTATTTTCAAAGGTATTATATAAATCTGTATCATAGTTCCACAAAGAAATTGTATATATATACAATTTATAATAGTTATTTAAGACTAATTGAGACAAAGTCTAGGAGAAAAAGGGGATATAAAATCGATGTTGAAACTCTCAATAATGAGAAATACTTTAATATAAACGGAAATTTATCCGATAAAAACTTGAAAGGAAAATCTGTTTCCTCTACTATAATGATCGCTCAAATCATCTTTCATTCCACGTCAATAATAGTACAAATTATATAAAAAAGAAACGGGTACACTTAGTTTCGCTCTAGTTGTGCCACTCAAAGGAATGTTTTCTTTCTACAAAAACCGATAAATAACTCGGAAAATCTGCTCTCTACGGTCGGGATTTGATAACTAGGAATTAATTTCAAGATGGTAGAGGCTTTTTACATACGTATAACAGATAAAGCAAAGATTTGAAGAGCGGTAAATAAAAAATATATATTTTAAAATAGAATAATTTTAAACATTTGCAAACAACTGGTTTTTGGCCTTATAAAAAACATTTTATTTATAAAAATCCTAAATGCAACGGAAATAAATAAAAAATATTTTGCAAAACAAAATTACATGCAGTAACCCTTACTAAAACATTATAATACAGTAATTTAATTTTCAAGTTACAATTTAATGATTCTCACCAATGATTCGTATTCCTTGCTGACGAAGCCACAGCCATTGCTCCTACAGAGACCAGATTACACGCCGACAGAACTCCCCTTCCATCATACGACAGGCTACTACTATTATTATTAGCAGCAGTGGTAGTGGTGCAAGAACGCAAAGACGAGGCGGTAGCTGTAGTTGTCAAGGCAGCCGAGGTCGTCATTTCAAGGTCCGGATATCCACTCGACTGGGCGATTCCGCGCATTTTGACGAGAAGACGCTCTCGTTCCTGTCGCAGGCGACCCACCTCATCTTCCAACTTCGAGAGGCGTACTTCCTGATCGGGAGTCATAATTCCGTGGCACCCAGAGTCCTGCGTTGGTACACCACGTCGGGATGACGAAGCTGCCTCGTTAGATGGCACCGGCTGTTTTCTGGCAACCACGGCCCTTGAAGCGCACATTGTGCCAATTGTATTACACCTTGATCCTGTCAGTTTATTATATATGGATATGCAAATATTGGGCGTAGTCCTCTGCGCAAGCTGTGTTAAGTACAGACGTCTTCTTCCGTTTAGTGCTGTAAATGTCCCCGGTGTCGTTTTCTCTAATGCGCCGGGACACGCTGTAAAACAAAAAATTGACAAGAAAGTCAGCGCACACACACACACACACCATTTTTATGCGAGCAATATGTGTAACCAAACTCGCTTAAACATACCTAAAAGAAAAGGGGGAAAGGTGTAATGCTCCCCGATCTACGTCTACAAGCATACAATAAATTGTCTTAGTTTTTCTTCCAATTCGGCATAGCAGTGTTATATAATGCCTCAAAATTGCACTTAATTCCAGGCTTGAAAGACAGATAAACTATAAGAGGCATGGGGGGACATTTTGTAGTAGTTACACGCGGAAAGAGGGGAGAAGAGTGAAAAGAAGGGTCGTGTACAGAAATAGATTATTTGAGAGATAGAAAATGCCGATTTAATTTACAAAAGACCAATTCCTATTAAATGTATACCTAGACAGTTTGACAAAATATATATAAATACAAGCTCTCATCCTAATTTAATGAATGATTATTATATGTCTATAGGGAAATTGTGTTCATGGTCACAGAATTATACAAAAAACCTACGTGATATTACAGCAAAAAATAACACAAACATGTTTAATTATTATATTACAAAAAAACAGGTAAATTATTAGAATAAAAAAAAGTATATATTAAAATTTGAGATGAGTAACATAAATTCGGTTGTAAATCAATTAAAAATTGAACTATTATACTCAACAACAGATATACTATATAATGATACAATTTCTAATGTAAAATATACACAGAATTTTATGTGATTCATAAAACTAACAAAAAAGCAGCAATAGAATAGATCAATCGAAAATTGAAAGTTTTTATTGTAAATTACTTATATTTTCAACTTTATTTAAAATATATTTTAAATTTATTCCCGATATTTTCACACAATTGTCTATTTAAAAGAAATTTCGAAAAAAAATCCTGCCTACTAAGTTGTGCTGGAATAATAGAATTAAGTCAAGTTATAACTTTCCCCACATACATACTGAAATGGATTCGAATCATAATGCTGAGTTGCTCCAAGCCATAATTCTTGCATGTCTTTTGTCACGTGTTGTGGATTTTTGTTGTTATTGTATTTGTCATTAATACATGTTTGATAAATACTCATTAAAGTACTGGAAATATTTTTAACATATTAAATCGAAATGCTAATCCACTCTTCTGAGTTTCAGTTTTTCGTGAATAATGTAATAAATTCCTCAGGCTTAATTCTAACTTGACTCTAATAATCAATATTAAAATAAAACTGTGAAAATAAAATGAAGTGCAAGACATCTTAAATTAATATTTGTGCAATAAATTATTAATTTACAACCACTTAATCATGTTTATATTAATGTGTAATGTCATATTAATTCAAAATTACACTGTTACATATACAATCTTCAAGGATTATACATAAAAAAGTGATTTTAAAATTTAATTCAAGGATTTGCTTAGCCAATAATTTTTAATCAAAACTCTACTATTTATACCACATAACAAATTGTCACTTGATCTAATAAAATACAAAGATGCAAGGCTAAATGAAACAATAATAATACTTTTTAGTTATTGTGTATTTTATAAATTGTCCTGATTAAATGGAATATCAAAAGGTATTCCAAAATCCCCATGACTTTATACTTGTAATATCATTACATAACAATTATTAAAATACTGTAAAATACAACGAAAAAACAGAAATTACAATACTTCAGTGAATTTTTAAGCCCATAATTTATAATATATAGTTAAATATTGTTTTTGAATCTAAATTTATCTATAAATTACACATTTAAAATATTATATGAATTCCATTGTTATAACATAAATATTTCTTTAATGTGATATATATGGATCCACAGTGAAAAGTCGTAAATATTAGGAAGTCGTACTGGAAAAGTTGTACATTAAAAAGTCGTATATTAAAAAGGCGTACTTGAAAAGTCGTAATGGAAAA
>JAYRBW010079295.1:0-24019 GCA_036023295.1 Invenusta paracnida | reverse complement strand
CTATGCAAAGGCGCATTTATTTCATATTTTAGTATCTATGCATGGAAATACGAAATTTTTTACGAAACGACCTATATACGAACGTGCTTGCTGCAATATATTTGTTGTATTGTATTACCAATTTTCTTTAATTTAGTTTAATTGTTGTATACATATTTGATTTTAATTGACAGTATTTTTCTCTGCATTCAGCATTCAGCATTCAGCATTCAGCACAAAGTAATAAATATATAGAGCGCCATCTTTAATGTGGTTACATTAGAAAAGCGATATCATTTGAATATGTAAAAAATGATGACTCTATCAAAATGAAATAAAAAACATGATAGTTGATTACAAAATTTATAATAATTAACAATTCGCTTAATTTTTTTAAAATTAAAAACATTATTTGATTATTTATATTATTATGATGTTTTTGATACTATTAATAACATTAATAAAAACACGGAATACTCATGATTACGTCATTTATTCGTTCAAACATATTCTTTTAGTTAACATTTTAACTACTTATCACCATTGGTAACCCTTTTAGGATATTTTATGCTTGATAACGATAAAATAACAATATGCGAATTGAATGATATTCCTTCTGCGTGTATTATTAATTATTAAAGTTTTTATGAATATATTCTTCTTTCGACATAGCATAGTTCACATTTACTAAAAATACAACTCTCTGGGGCAATATACTTTAAACATAACAAATTAAAATTGATTCTAAATACAGTTAAAAACTATATTAGCCAAGTATTTGATTCGCTAAATTATAATTATAAACCAGTGATTTGGTCCTTACAACATTAGATAAAATGTGGAAGTTAAGATACTATAACGTTTTTGCTGCAATATATTAGTTGTATTGTACTACTAATTTTCTACGTTTATCCTTCTAATACAATACAACAAAATATTGCTGCAAGAGCTTGATATCTTTACTTCTATATAATGTGTACTATATTCAAAATAAATAAATTAAATTTTCTATACAGCAGTTTGGATATTTTACTAATAAAAACGTACAAAATTACATTTTAAAGGTAAAAATAAATAAACAGAAAATACCAAGCATGGAAATCTTTATTTTTCTTCTTTTCTATTTTAGTTATTATAGTGGTCTGTAAAATCTGGTTGAAAGCTTTTGCGTTTCATGTTTAAATCAAATTATAAAAACTTATAAACTTAAAACAATATAAAAGTCTGTAAACTTTATAAAACTTGATGTCATTGTATCTATAATTAATGTCAGTTACAATTTAATGAGCATATAAAAAATAATAATTATTTATATATTTTTTAATTTCAGACAAACTGTGACCAACTATGAGCAAAAAGCGATTATCAGCATTATCGTTAATGGAAATTAACCATACATGAGAATTTACATCGATGTTATAATTAAATGTTTTGCTCAAGCTCATCCCAGACGTTATATTATAAAATTCATACTTTTTGAAATTTACCCGACATTTTACAAAACTTGATCAAAAACTATATTGCTTTTATAATTGCTGACAATATATCTGTATTCCATTAAACAATTCAGTACAAATAATTACATACTGCATATAGATTTGTTACAATCTTGCTATACTAACTTTATTTAAGATTGAGTTATTGACAAATATAATTCCTTCACAGAGATAATGGAACATCGATTGAGATAATAATATATCCAATATGAATACGTGTAGTTCCTTTAAACAAGTTGTCCCCCAACCCCATAATTGAAAACCCATTATCTGTGTTTGATATGTAGTACTCCATTTATATTATATAGAATTATATATATTTTTAATTTACATATATTTATATACAAATATTGCCTTTATTTCGATTTAAATTAAATGTTTGAAATGTTTGACTTGTATTTTTTTCGTTTGCACGTTTATATTTAAAAAGTATGACAATGCATGTAATTAACTTTTCATTTATATTTAGAGATGTCTTTTACAGCTACTTATTTCACTTTTATACTCAAGATAGATCTATTAAAATGTGGATTTGATTATTATAATATAGAGAACAGAAGTACTCAAAAATAGGCGTGTTGCATAAATATTATTATTTTGTATTAGGTACTATTTAAAAATGTAACACTACTTCCATATTTTATTAATATTACTTTTTAAATAGTCTATATATCTTTAGGACGTAAACTATAAACCTAAGAATAAAAAATTGAGATTGAGATTACCGTATTAACTGCATTTTATTTTTGTTAGCTTTCACTTACGTGTAACGTTTCTAATATATAAATAAATGTTTTTTTAAACTTCCACAAATGCTTATTTAAGTATCGCATTGCTTCATAACAATATAACTGAATAAATTTGATAACAACTAACAAATTAGTGTGATTCCCGTAGCATAGAAAGTACAATACATAAGGGAGCCCAAATGCTACTAAAATTTTGAAAAAGAAGAAATTAATAATCATAGCCTTATATTTCGTTGTAAGACAATCTATTCATATGCAAGGGTAAATTTAAAGTGAGACAGATTGCATGTTCGTAAAAAAGCATGTTATAATTATTTTTATTTTTTAAAATTTTATAGCATTTGGACTTCCTGAATCTTATACTCTATAAAAATAGCTTGATGTCATAAAGATATACATACTGCACATCATGTATGTAGGACAAGAAAAACAACTTAATTATACGTAACACAATGAAAAAATTTCTCCTCGTAAAAGATTCTAATCAAAGTAAAATAAATGAATTTCATTTTTCACAACAAATATTTTGTTTAAATTATCGTTATAAAACATGATAACTTTGAGGGTTCATGTGTATGTAGAAACTCATTATACAGCGTTCATTGCAGTAATGAAAGAATTTTCTTTATATCCTCTTTGATTAGCTATATTGACTCAGTAAGAAAGATAGCATATTTTAGTATGCTAAAATTGTTGAAATCATGATGGTTCCAAATATGTTAACAAATATTTTATGTTATGAGTATACTTATATGTAGCGCTTGTGTGTTTTCATTATAGGTTTGATCTACTGTCTACAGTTGTCCTACTGTATGACAAGAAAAAAAATCTAACGTTCTACCTTCAATAAATTGATTCTCAGAAAAGATTGTTGTACATATACTTGTGTTCCCATATATTATATACCTATATGTCAATTATACGTTTATTAATGTATGTTAATTTATGCTACTTGTTCGTCCATGTGAGGCTAGATAGTTAATTACGAGAATTGATTGAATTATTGGCGTCAATTTACAAATTGTGAGTGGAATTGATTTTTATCTTTTGGTAAAATAAAATTTAATAAAGTTGTGATATTTTTTGCCAGTTGTCATTTCGGGTGTGATGTTTGGTAATTTGCCTGATTGTGTTTTTTCGAATTTAATTTGAATTTGGATTTTGAAATCTCCATGGATAAAAATAATAAGTTGTGAAAGAAATTAAAAGTTGTCGGGTGTTGGAGTGAGTTGGTAGGGCGCCTACGGAAAATGTAATTATTAGTATTCGTGAGTGAGCCTCAGCGACAGAAACAATTACCAGTATTCTGAAGAGTTTGAAATCCTATATTTGGTTATCAAATACTAACCAAATATTGAGATAAATTCATTTAAATTAAATTGTAGCCGATAGCTAATGAGTAATTTGTAATTGATAATCACTGGTTAATTTGATAATAAATATACCTTCCTAATAATTATTTTCATTGTTTTTACTGTCTTATTATTGGTAAAGAAATTATTGTTAGATAATAGAGTTACTGTTATTATAATTTAATTATTATATTTTATAACACTCGCATAAATAACTTTTGCCTTTACAAATATATTATAAATATAATTTACTGCATTAAACATAAAAAGATTTTGGGGTGCATTTGGATGCAGCTAAGATCTTCGTTGCTTCTTCTTGGTTGGTTGTGATGATGAAGATGTCGTCGACGTAGCGTTTGTAGCAGGACGTGAGGATGTTTTGTGTGAGAGCTGCTTTTTCTAGCTTGTCCATGAAGAGGATGGCGAGTAGGACGGCGATTGCGAAGCCCATGGCGAGTACTTGAGTCTGGAGGTACGTCTTGTTGTTGAAGGGGAAGTAGGCATTCTGGAGGGTGACTTCTAATAGTTGGTGAACGTTGGAGGGGGTGATGTTGAAGTAGTTGAAATTGCAATTGTTGAGTTTGTCGACGACGATATCGGTTGCTTCTTTCGGCGGGATGGAGGTGTATAGAGCGGCGACGTTTAAACTGAAAGGATAGTGAGAAGTCTTGAAGGTGTCTGTGGGGAGTTCTTTGATGGTGTTCATTAGTTCGGTGCTGTTGGTGAGATGATCTGGGATGCCTCGAAGAAGTGGTGTGAACATTTTGGTAAGTAGCCAATTGATTTTCTGAGCTGGTTCTTTGCGGCCGTTGACGATAGGTCGGATAGCAGGGGGTCTTATAATATTATTATTAATAATAATCATTTCCTATGTCTGGCTCACCTAAAATACTTGCAAGTTTCAAATGAAAAATTTAAAATAAAAAAATTATCAAAATACAAATATGAAGTATATATATATATACAGTGATGATATACACTTGGAATATTTATAGGTTACGTAGTAAGTCACTTATTAAATTCGTGAAAAGGCGTAAAGGGAAACTTAATGATTGGGCACACTGAACGCAGCGCAGCGCGGCGCGTCAAAAATGAAATCTGCACCAAACGCGTCATAGTGCAGCAAAAATCGATACACCCTATGCAGAAAATCTACATATAGACAGAAAAGAAGGAGAACAGTATACTGAGTCAGTGAGCCATGGTTAATATTGATTTTTGACGCGCGTAAAGTTGAGAATTTTCCCCACTTATTTTTGACGCGTCGCCCCCGCTCTGCTTTCGGTGTGCATTTCCCCATAAGATGTAATGTTTTTAATTATTTTACGCGCTGCGCCGCGCTACGTTCAGTGTACATAGGCCTATAAAGTGCACGAACTATAAGTATCCATACTCTTCTCCTTATATACAGAAGTTATAAACTAATGTCCTTCTTCATAAGTTTTGTATATACATATTTAATCATTTTGTATATTTGCAATTAATGTTTTGAAAAGTGCTAAATGAGCATTATCAACGGTATAATTCACAAATAAATATTTAATAATAAAATAGGGAAGTAGAACTCACTGGAAGGCCAGATCAATACATTCTTCGATCCCGCTCACACGAATACAGTTCTCCTGGGGCAATTCCATTGAGGTAAACGTCTCCAGCTGAACGCACAGGCATCAAATCGAAATGAGTCATCATTAAATAAAGAAAACAATACAATAATTGAGCTGAGCATTGTAGATGCGTGTGCCCCATCTTTAGCAGCCAGCCTTCTAAAATATTTTATCGACGACGTACATATATAATTTCTTTCCAAAATTATTTGTATACAGATTTTAGTATAATAATTATTGGCATGACAAATTAATAAAAAATTTCGTTAGATCGATTTTACTATTAGTACCTATTAATATTTTTTATTATATATCATACAATTATAAACAATAACAGAGGATGTAGAAGCAAATAAAAGCTATATTTCTTAACTCTAAATTACTTGATTTAGAGTTGCATCTTTAAAAGACGTACATTATTCCAAATACATAAAACGCAGATTAGCCTTATAGTTTACACGTTGGAACATCAGATAGTAGAGGACCGATTTATTTGGATTATCGCTGTGAAGTACAGGATTATAATTGTTTTTCGTGGAAAGATGCAAAAAACAGTCAATGGTATTTCATAGCTATTTACTAAATGCTGTAATTGTCTCTTAAAATATGAAATCATTTATAGTAAATTCTGTCAACATATAATCATGTGATTTTATAGAGGCAGTTAAACATACTTATATAATACGGTTTATATAAAAGAAAGGCAAACTTATTTCCCTCAAATCTAAATAAATAACTATGGTGGCATTTATAGTTAGTGACAGCTTACAAAATGAGGTAATTTATTGATTTATTCATGAGTATCATTTCTCTTCAATCATAATTTGTCTAATAATACTCTTTGTAATCAATATTCTAAATAAATCGACGTATCAAGCAGTAAAAAGCTGCTGTGGTAAAAATTTTACGTATGTGTCTTGTGCATTGTTTAAGAAGGGCATCATTACTAATTAGCACTAATTTAATAATGGCAGTTTTCATTTACTATTATACATTCTAACAATAAACCAATACTTATATGTTTTATCATTTCATTCATAAAATTTCATAGCTTACAATCTATAAAAAGAAGAGCAAGGTGTATAATATTTACAATATTGCAAATTTCTTTTTAAATCTTGAAATCATTGCTCACCTCAATTGAGTAGACACTGATTTCTTTGTGAACTTTATATCTTCCAAAAGCGTTTGCAATATCAGCAATAACAAGAAAATCAGTAAACTGAAATATAGATAATTATTACATAATATTCTGATCATCATTAAAAGTAAACATTTCCAGCAATAAGTCTCATCGAAGTATGATAACTACATAGTTACTTCATTACAAACTAATTTAAATGTTGACATATAACGGATACCAAATTTACTGCGAAATGTGTGACATTTAAAGTTTTAAGTAATCAGGAAATAGGCAATTTGAACTTCGTGAAATTTTTAAAACAAAATTAACTCAGTAGCATGGATTCTATAACATATATCTATTTCATTAATAAATCATTGGAGTTCAAATTTAATATGTTACTAGTTATTTACTGGTTATTAAAAGTATAATGAAATAAAAATGAAACAGCTGACTAACAAGGAAAAGGATTCTCTCGTAAATTTGACCACCTCGACGTTTAGATATCTTCTTAACAGTGCCCATCTTAAGAAATCGAGTCCAGTTCATTACGTCGTTTACTCGGCCCTCAAGTTGGGAGCTCACTTGAAGGGTTCGTGAGAATAAATCCTGAATTGAATGGACAATGGGAACATATTTTAGATAATAGTGGATTTTCTTGAAATATTCTAAAATTAAGGATTTTAACAAATACAAAAAGTGGATTTTCTTGAAATATTAAAAAATTAAGGATTTTAACAAATAGTATGTCATGGTTAAAACATTCATTAAGTTAAATGTTTTACAATAATTATAAGTTTAAAAATCGTATGTTAATAAAAAGGTCTCCAAAAAACGGCCTTTCGAAATTTATTAAAAATTTCTATTAATCAACGAAATCAAAGCAAAGAGTGATTGAGGCATAACTATATAAAATATCTTTTGTAACATATGAATGCATTTATGTGGTAATGGGTTGCACATGTGGTCATGGGTTGCATATGTGGTCATGAGTTGCATATGTGGTCATGGGTTGCATATGTGGTCATGGGTTGCATATGTGGTCATGGGTTGCATATGTGGTCATGGGTTGCAAATGTGGTCATGGGTTGCATATGTGGTCATGGGTTGCATATGTGGTCATGGGTTGCATATGTGGTCATGAGTTGCATATGTGGTCATGGGTTGCATATGTGGTCATGGGTTGTAGATGTTATAATGAATTTGCCGAACACAACAGTAGGCGAAATCATTTCGTGAAGGTGATCGGGATATATCTAGCCACTAGCCTGGATCAGACCGACCACATTCAATTCGACAGCAGAGATTATTGAGATGGTGGTGATATTGATCGAGGAAAACAACTATAAGCTGTGCTTACATTTTTTTATTTTCTACAAATAAATACCATATGAACATTTTAACTGTACCTCATGTTAAAAGTATAAATATATTTCATATACGAATATTTTTCTTATACGTTTATATTTATGCACATTTATAAGATGCTGTTGAGTAGAATAAATACATCAAAATGTTAAATATATATTTTTTTAGATCTACAAAATTAACAAATATTTTTTTAATTCTCGAAGTATGAAACATTTTACAAATAATATACATAACATACAACATACATCCATAATATTATATCAAATATGTAGTTTAAAAATATATCTTCACGATAAAAGAACAATAAGTTAATACCATATCCGGATATAAACACGACTAAAACAAAATACCAATAATTTATTGTAAAATTACTAATGTCATTTAAAAATAGAAACTTGATCATACGTATAAAATTGACAAAAAAGAGTTCACCAGAAAGTTACAACTAATAGAAATACTGCATCGTAAAATTCATGTTCATATAGAAGAAATAAAATAGTTAGGCTACTGTATTACAAACTCCATATAATGGGTGAGCATATAATATTACTATTATCGTAGAGTACATTATTCAATTTATATTATGCTGTCACCATTCATGCAAAAGTATGCTGCTAAGAAGTATTAGTCACTGAAGCCTATCTTAAAATACATATTACATAATTCCAAAGCTTTCATTTTTAAGAAATCTAAAATACTATATAATGTACTAAAAACTAAAACTTGAAAATGAAATGTTTTTGATTGAACCGTCACAAGTTTTTATCCAATTACTAATATTTTATGGGTTTCTGTAAATTGTTAATATAAATGAACCAATATAGTATTTTGGAAAATAATAATCTTCCATTTACAAAGAAAATATGTTATATGTTATCTAATTGGGTTGGCATGTTGAACTTATAGTGCTCTAAAACTACAATAAAAGTAAATTATACAATATTTAGTTTGATTGAACAGAGAGATTTGAACTCTCATAGATTAGTTGGGTGTAAAAGAGAATTTTTTATATACATATACTAATAACTATATGTATACTTTTACACTTATACTTCTTGTGATTCTAACTTGATTGTCTACTGTTCTCTGATTGAGTTTCATTATATATGAAAGAATATTCTCGTTCCTATAAACATTGTAACTCTATTACAGCAAGTCAAATGAATACCGATGACATATTTCTTTTCAGATAAGCAGTCTGCAAATATATTCGATAAACTACGATATTACGTACCTACCGACCGTGAAATACTTTCAATATTTATGTCGATACAATCAAACTATTGCGCAATACAATATCTCGTTTGGCCGACGATTTTGAACATAACGTACTGTTTACAATATGTTCGAAAGAGGATTTATAATGTTCTGATATAAATGAGATAGTTTCGGTTATTTTGTGCCACTTACAATTGCCACTTAACTCTGGGTACATATCTAAGTACATATATAGGTATAGACTGGAAGAGTGAACCTGCCTATATTATTCTTGTTGTTGTGGAGGTATTTTCAGTCATTGTATTATGTACGCATTAAAAACCAACGTGAACTGGCTAATCGTTACTTTGTATATGGATTTCGAATGGCCATTATTGCAGGTACTTGGGTAGATAAGTTAACCTTAGTTGTAGAAAGCAAATTAGCAATATAATGCAGTAGACTATGAGGATGCTCTGCGTAAGTAAAGGGCGTATATCTATTATAAATCGGACGAGTTCAGTCATGAAAACAGTCAATATTGAAGTCAAAATTAGGCGTTATTGTACGTACGTGCTTTTGTAGTAACAACTGTAGTAACTGTAAGTCTGCCAATTTCTAAGAGTCATGTAGTTACCGACACATGCATAAAAAACGACTTTCTATTAAATATTCCATATGTACTAAAATTAGGCAAAACAAAACAAAGTTTATTTTATATTATATTAATAATTAAAAGTAACAATAAAACAAGGTATTTTTCTAATATTCATCAAACTTGTACTTATTATGGTAGAAGACAGCAACCAATTGTTCACTGTATAAATCATCAAGAATCAATGATCACTATTAAACAATAAAACTTATATGTTTGGAAAATGCGTTTAGAAAAGTTGACTTTTATTTATTTATAATAACAATTAAAAGAAAATAACAGATTTAGTGAGCAAATTTACTGGAAAGAGCATTTTCCAATTTAAAAAAAAGTCATATTTTTAACAGCGGGCTTTAATCCTTAGAGTACTTTTTTACGTTTATAAAATTTATATACACATTAATTATACAAGTTTTGTGTGAAGTATAAATTATATTAAAAAACAACAATATAAAACATAAATTTCTGAAAATAGTGTTATTATTATAAGTATTATTAAATAATATCCTGTGAAATGTTATTCATACTTTATTTGTATTTATCTAAGTAATACATTTATTGTATATAAATATGGCGCGTATATCTTCCACTAAAATTAAAATGAATTTTAATAATAATAGTAAATTAGCACCATGTGAAACTTTTTTGAAAATACAAAAATTAATAAACCACAAGGAAACGTAATATTCTTTACTAATTTTGCTACAATCCCCTAGAACTAACAAAATTGACTGAATATTTCGGAATAAAGTAAATTATATCTGAGATTTATTAAAAGCCACAAAAATACACAAAAGTTAAATATCTACATAAAATTGAAATTTCTCTTGTGCAGCATATAATTCAAAAATAAAATAAGCCGAAATGTTGCAATCAAATGTATCTAAGCTTTCGGAGATGCACTCCCTGGTCGTACCTAGACCTCAAATAATATAATAACGACAGCAAATAACTTAGAAGTGCCATGACTTATCCTCCTAGAAGTGGGAAATGGAGTTCCGAAAGCTAAAGTACTTACTAAAACATATTTGTATTGCAGAATTTCAACTTATTTTATTATCTACATACACATTTTAATTACGATTGATTACTGGAAAAGAAACAAATAAATGGCATCAGCATTAATAAGTTACTTAATCTTAATGAAATATTTTAAATGAAATATATTTCTTTTAATATTATAAAATTACAATACCTACCGCATTTCCAAGATCTGTTTCGAAAGATTCAACAAGCCCCCGAAGCATCTTACTGGCATCTGAAAAACAAGTTTTAAATGTATCTCTTTATACAACTAGTTACTATAATGAGGCTATATTCATTGATATTTTCATCAGTTTTTATTATTGTATGCAGTTTGATACTACTAGATTGTTAACCTAACGTTTCTTAATGATAATTTCAAAATAATATGCCTCAAATTAATAACATTTGTAGAACAGTCTTGGGTACGAACGTATCTGATTAACATTAATTAATTCTCAATATTTTAACTAAAAATATAAATGATACAAAGTATTTGCAAATCCTTTACCTATATATTTATTGCAATACAACAATTGTTTATTATTCTCTATTGTTACTATAACGTTTAAAAAGAAATATCATACAAAGCTATCATTATAATACGATCGATATTATTATATATACGATCGATCAGATTCCTCGCATCTTAATCATGTGCCAAATTCTAAACATTTAATTATGTCGAAAGGTTGCAACTATTTATCTAACAATTAACTAATAATTCCTGTCATATAGTCATACTGTACACACATATGTATACATGTATTATGTGCCTACACACATGCATGTTATATAATAAATAACAATAATCTGGGTGCCTTCGCGCATAGCAGTGTTGAATAAACAATGGAATAAATCTTGTCATATTATTTGATATCGGGGATATGCCGTTCTGATATAAGTAGATCACCCATATACACAACAGGCATTATAAACGTAAAAGTTGTGTTCTTTCGATATTTTAATCGAAACAAAAGTATAAATGTTTTATTTAGTTTGAAGGTTGACTGAATACCAATTGACGTTAAGACTTTTGCAAAAAAATTGTATATATATATCTATATATCAAGTTTACATTATTTTAGACTTTTTTAAGCCTTCAAACAAGTTTTAGGTATTAATACACATCCAAATAATAGTGTTACATATAAATTTAATCATACAAGTATAATCGATGAGAATGTTTTACTGAAAATGTAGCATTGTACGAGTATAATCTATTCTAAATATAATAATATAATGTTGCATATATAACGGCAATTATTTAAATAATATCAACTATACGAATGAATATAATAATTACACTTATTGAAATAAATTATGATTCATCTTATTATTGCTCAATAATATTATTATTGTATTTAATGTCAAGAAATCATGGTTCATATTATACGCAGGTCGTTTTAATTTAAATTAGAGATATATTTAATTCTTTTTAGCAGGAGGATTTGAATTTAAATAAGATTACAGAATTGGTATATATATATCTATTCAAATTTGATTACAAGAAAGGCGAAAACAACAATAAAGAACATTTTATAGGAAAATTTGTAAACACTCTATTTTAGTATATCGATCTTCTGGATCCGTTTATTAAATATGAATATCAGATACGCATTAGTTGTTTATTACTAGAAAGCATTACATATTGTATTTTTTTGTTGATTAGTCGTGAATACAATAGATGGCCGTATTTAACAAATAGGCAGCTTTCAATCAGTTTGTTATTGTCTAAAATATTATATATGCATAAATTACTAATGAATGTAGTAAACTATTACACCAAAGTTGATTAACATCTTTTTAATAAGTAAGAACAAATATTGAATTTAAAATGTAACATGAATACAACGAGCACAACGAGAATACGTGTAAAACCAAACGACTAAATTATCGATCTTCATGACCCGAAATGAACTATAAGAGCAGACAACATGTTTTAATATTCCAAAATTAGCTATAGCACACGGGACAATTGGCAAAACTGAATAAGCTCTGGAACTCCAAATCCTTCAACATAAAGACGAAAGCAAAGCTATTGAATCACTCGTCACATCTACTGGTATGGCTGCGAGTCCTGGGTTCATGATACCCAGCTTGCCAGAAGGATTGAAGCATTCGAAATGAGATGTTTCAGATGCTGCTGTGAATCATATGTAAACAAAAAATAACAACTGTTGAAGTAAAAGAAATATTGTGAACAGTGCTTGGAGAATATTAAGCATTAATTGAGGCGTAAACTTCAATGGTTTGGTCATGTCTCCTGGAGACCGGGAATCTTGATGCAAACACACACTGCATGCGTGATGTTTTGAAGGAAGTGAAGGTAAAGGATAGCCATGACGAATGTAGATTGATGACATCAGGAAATGGACCGGCAGAAATATAATGTGTGAGGGAAGCGGGAGATCAGGTGTTATGGAAGAAACGAGTGGAATTATCAAAGTGCCCCAACGGCCAAATGGCTATGGGAGTGACCTGACATTTCAAATCGTAGACTAAGAATTGTGTTTAACTTAAGTAGAGAAATAAATTGGTATAAAATTCTCTTGTTAAAAATACAAAGTGTTAAAAACTATTACATAGCTAACATCCTATTTAAACTAGGCGATTGAACTAATTATATAATTAAAAATAACTCATTTAACTAAATACCTACAATAGTCAATAATAGTCAACATACATCAACAATTAGTCTAAATTATAGGTCCAATAATTTATATAAATATATATTGAAATAGGGAACCCTGAAATAAATTCATTTAATAAACATACTTCCAGCATTCGAATGCGCCTCTGTATTGGCTGCAACATAATGTTGTAATCCTGAAATGAGCAGAAGTGAAATAATTACACTCTGATTAATAGGAAATAAATAACTCGAACACAAGTGTAAACTTATAAAACTTATAACATAGGGAAATATACATAAATATAGTATAAAGTAATAACTGTTTGTGTGTATTATTTGAAGTTAAGTAAGCAGAAAAATTAAAAAAACAATGAACCACCGATTTAAATTTAAAAACAATAGTAGAGTGATTAAAAATATATCAAATAGATTATACAATTACCCTAAAATTTAAAAAGATATACCATAAATTATGAAAAAAACAGATCACAAACTATCAAAGAGAAGGATTAGTCGCATAAGTCGAGTTGAGACGGACTGATAATGAGCCATGATGTTGAGCTGAGGGCAAGCTAACTCCTCCTGAAATTGTAGCAAACGTATACATATATATATGTAGATATAATATGTAGCAGGCAAACATGCTGTTATTCATTATAGAAAAAGTTTAGCATAATGACCCTGATTCTTATTACTTAATATTGTAAAAAATAAACCGTTTAACTTTTAATAAATATTTAAAATACATTTAATATTTAATGAAATTGACAAGGGAGATTTGTTAAGATTTTATCGCGTCTAACCACCGCTACAGAGAACATATATAAATTATCTTTGATAGTCTGGACAAACATTTAATAACTAGCCCAAAGATTGATTTAAAACGACAGCGCTAACAGATTACAACAACCAGGAGTACGTTGCGAGGCTTGTAGGCCAGTATCTACGTTGCGAGTCTCGAACCCCCGACCTACGGGCTTGTAGGTCAGCATCTACATTGCGAGGCTCGAACCCCCGACCTACGGGCTTGTAGGCCAGCATCTACATTGCGAGGCTCGAACCCCCGACCTACGGGCCTGTAGGCCAGCATCTACATTGCGAGTCTCGAACCCCCGACCTACGGGCTTGTAGGCCAGCACGTTACCAACTATGTTGTACTCTCCATTGAGAATACTTAGACACGATAAAATTAGACTTAACAAGTCTACCTTAAAGATATACAAGGGGGGTGGCCACATTATCTCCATAATACATTTATAAAAATTAAAAAGGTTTCAGTAATTCTTTTCATTCATTATTTTTCATGGGATAATAATTATAGCATAAAATTAAGACAAATGAGAATACCAATATGCTCACATTTATTCCCTTCACTATCTATTTTCATTAATCCATAACCTCACCTGAACTGCTTCACAAGCAGCACCGAACTCGGGGTCCGTCTGCTGGAGATGATAGATGAGATGTTGATTGGTCTCAAACTGCGCCATGAAGGGCTTGTACATCTTGAGTGGGCAGAGGACCCGTGGCGAAAGGAAAAGACTGCTCACCGCTAGATAGTGCTCTCCTGTCACCACAGTCCCAATCTCAGTCGCCAGCTCACGGTGAAAGAGGAGGAGAGAGGGGATGTCCTTGAAGATACCGTTTATTTGCTGAACACGGTCGGGGCAATCTTCGAATTTTGTTTTCAGTCGTTCGTGGATCGTCTACGAAAGAATAAGGCATACTTATATTTATATAAAGTAAATTAATAGCTAACAGAAAATGAATATGTAGTTACTATAAATAATCAAAAGATGAGAACCCACTTGAAGTATCTCTAAAATAACTAAATAGCGCTTCTCGCTAGCGTAAATCTCCTCGGAAACATTCTGCTCCATCGACTTCTTGTGAGATGAGAGTTGAACCTCACTGAGGCCCGATTCAGTATCGGACAAACAGAGTGAGTCAAGGCGAACGTAAAGGTTTTCGTCTGAATCTTCCTCGGTTTTCGATAGTGATGACTTCATATCGATCGTACCAAATTGAGATTGATAATGAGAGCTCTCCCCCACCGCTGATAAGGCGCGACCGCACGGAGAAAGTGGACAGGGCATCTCCATAAGGAGGTAGACATCCCCGGTACTGTCGCTGTCATTATCCTCCTCCTCCCCAGCACTCTTAGGGACACTTTCTTGGTCAACTTCGTTGCCTGTTGCTGCTGAACAGGAGGATTGTTTAGTCGGCTCATTAGTGGAGGGCAAGGTTTGTGCTGTAGTGACAGCCTCTGGGTTTTCACGGATTGGTTTCTGATTATTTTTTGTTTTTAGAACAATACGTGGTTTTGGTAGGATTGCAGGTTTTATTGGAGAAGTTGTTTTTTGATTTATATCACTGTTTTTGAACTCTTCATTTTTTTTAAGTACGAAATCAAATTCTGTCGTGGGAGCAAGCTTACAGTCATCACTGGATAAAGAGATACGACTAGCATCAATTTCGGAACTTTTACAACAGCTTCTGGTGGTATGTCGCAAAGTTTCCCGAGATTCCTTATAGGAAATATCTAATTTGTTGTCACTTGAAAATTCTTTAAGTAGTTTAGTGTTAGTTTTGTTATAAGTATGTGAGATTGGTCGTATGTGATCTGCCGGCGTGGAAGAATCTCTAAGTGTATTTTTTGTTTTTGACAAAGGCGAAGTGTTCGGTATATTTAAACACTTTGACTGAATATTTTTAACTATGTCACTGACTTTTGAACGAGGTGATTGACCGCAATCACTGAAATAAACACCCTCGAATTCCGAGTTCGAAGAAATGTGCTGAGAGTGAGAAGAAGACGTATACGAGGAAGAACCAGTAGAATTGACGTCACTGTAAGGCTTCTTCATTCGAAAAGTAGGCAGCTGACGATCAACAACTGGATGATGTGATTTGCAGTCGTATTCTGGCATAGCTTCTAAAGTGCCTATGCGTTCGTCATTCGATTCGAGCTGATCAAAGTCGTCTAATTGTGAAATATCTTTATCATTGCTCATAGTTGATTCGCTCTTAACGAAATTATCCCAAATCATGTCTCACATTTAGGCTCAAAATTCCTGTAAAAGTAAAGAAAACTGAAAGTATTATTTACCTAGATCTGGGTGCTTACTTTAAGAAATCTAAGCTTGACATCTATACATATAATTTAGTAAAGGTATATTTATACATGCGATATTATGAAGTTTAATTTTTAAATGATTCACTGTACAGATTAGACAATCGTAAACCAATCAATATTTAGTATTGCTTAATGGTTTATTTGTAAAAATTTTATTATTTAATTTAAATGTAATTAATAATATAAGTTTAAATGTAGATTCAAGGAGAAATTAATTTAAATATAAATTTTCTTTTTACAATTATGGGTATAGTCAAGGATTTAAATTTTAAAATATATGAGGTTTGTCTTATAAAGGGCTAAAACATGGCAAAGTCTTAATTGCAAATAATCTTACAGCTAGCTATGCGCGGAAGTGATTTATATCAAACAAAAGTGACAAATACATTATTCATCATAATATTATTAATATAAAAAGAAGAGATGTTATGCATCAATAAATATGCAATAAAACATATTTTAATGACTTTTTAATCTGCAGCTACCTATCTTGCAAATGTTGAGGAATCCAAATTTTATTTATTTCTAAATAGAACATTTCGGTCGCGGACATTTGGTCTTCTCAATTTTACCACCAGGATGTTTGACCACCAGCTATATATTTCAAAATAGTATTTATTTTCGATTATATAGAATTATTCGTAAACATACCATTAATATTTAAAAATTCAAACAGAGTGCGACATATTCGTGATGTTGATAGACTATGAATATATTTTATTAAGAAATTTATCATTTCAAAAAAATTGAATTCGAAGATTTAGTTGCGAATTTCAACAAGGCACACAGGCATAATTAGTTAGATGAATTACAAATACATTATATTTCGTAAACATTTGATATTTTTACAGTTATAGTCACACATAAAATTTACGTTTTTCTTCATTCCCAATAGTATAATCGCTACACAAAATTATTACAAAGATAAAGTAGGTAGGCTCCTATTTTAAAGATTCCAGATGCGTTTTATTTTATCCTCATTTTTCAATTTTGGTACTTTGAAGTTTTTATGATTTAACAATCATAGTGGGAAATATTAACTATAAAACTGCAACCATAATTCTCAAATGAATTTATCTTTTGTATCTAACTTATTCATATTCTTATAATATTCTTATTGTATAAAACAGAAACCATTTATTCTACATAATACATATATTCTTTAACTTTAGTGTAATTGGTTTCTGTTTTATACAATAAGAAAATACAATCAAAAAGCTCAGGCTTCTATGTTTCTAATATATATGTCGTAGATGATATCTTTGTGAATGGAAAAAATAAGGCGAGAAACTTCTCAACTTGTTGTGAAATTATCAATTTGATAACCCTGACTATATGCTTGATACATAAAATTGAAACTGACCACCAATTAACTCTTCTAGATGTCAATATAAAAAACTACCCATAGGAGTAGATTTATTTAATTTTTAAGATTCCTATTGACTGCCAAGTTTGGAATTTGCTGACCATTTATGAACCATCTAAAAGCAAATTAATCAACTTCCCTAATTGATATATTGAGGTAACCCCTGAACAAAAATACTGCAGCTTACCGTATTACTGTTCTATTTAAAAAAAGTTAAAAATTGAACAAACCAGACAGAAACCTTTAATATTTAACAAACAATAGTTTTTAGTTATTTAATCCATTGAAGAACTTTTGACATATAAGAAAAATTGTGGATATTATTAACTTTAAAAATCAGTTAGTATTTTTGTTACATTTTAGAAAATTAAGTGTTGATATGACAACAAGTTTAATTTAAATCAAAACAAGATTTGAAAAACGAATTAAATAAAAATTTTAAATAGACTCATGCACATTGAAACAAAGCGTCAATATACGAGTATGATAATTATTTAATAAAAACTCTTCTGTAATTAAGACAAAAATAAAATAAAAACATGTTTATAAATGTCTGGTAACATTTTTAAAGAATAAATTATTATACTTGCATAAAATGCTTGTATTTTATCAGTAGTAGTAGTGCCTAATAGTAGTTGTAGTATTAGTATTATAATTGTATGTAAAAAGGTTTCTTATCAGTAACTTGGTAAAATTTTATATTTTTAATACATTTGTGAATAAATTTAATATACATTAATGTTGTTAAATATTGAAATGTTTGATTATTGTTTATTAATATTAGCTAAAAAGAATTTTATTTCAATTTCACAAATGGTAGAAATTATTACAAATTTTCAATTTAAATACATTTTATAGATAATACAAGTAAATATTTATTGCTTGTGAAGTAATTAATAAAAATTTGCATTCTTGATAGCAATCTTAAAAATATTATCAAATTTATATATTTATATATTTAAAACAATGGTTTATAAAAAGTATTCACAGCCCTAATTATCATGGAAAGTTTAGTAAATTTTAAATTTATTAAAACGTTTATATAAGGGTACTTCTTTAAAGATGCTGGCTGGCTATATAAAAAATTAAATCAAACCTCAATAAACGTTTTATATAAGAAAAACTATAGATATGCAGACCGTGAATGAACTTTTTAGTAGGAGATAATTAATATGTAGTTTTAAATTAAGCCTATAATTGGTAATAAAAATAGTATATAGATTCGTAATTAATGTTTTAAAATTTCAATAATAGATTTTCAGCAATATATAAATATTGCTAACAAGTTGGAATACTTGTGGATAAAAATTATTGCTTTTTTAATATAAAATGTTCTTAATTGGTCAGTGAAAAAAGGTCTGAATATAGATGATCTCTCACTATAACTTCTCTTATAATTTATTTAAACTCAGGTATTGTAAATAGACTATTCCACTTATGTACAAATTACAAAAAAAACTCTTATATGTCAACAATTTTTCTTTAAACTTTTATTTTTAACATATAGAAATTCTCCTATATGTTGAAAATGTTGTAGGTAAAAAATATCCTACTCATTGAAAATTAAATTAAGCCTTAAAAATAATGTAATAAAATATCAAACATAATCAAAATCAAAATTAATGCCAGATAAAAAATTAGAATAGAGAACAAATAGAAATTCACCTATAAGTGGGAAATTTATTTTAAACATATAAAACCAGTAAATCAAAGCTAGTCAAGGTCTAGTTTTTTTCTTAACCAGTGGTTGACATCAGCAATTGACAAAAACTTGACCTGAGTAAGGTACATAATAAATGGGAAGAGATCAATGTTAGTTTTTCTATCAAATTGGAAAAACTATGCCACACCCATTAAAATTTGAAATGAAAAAATTGTTTGATAGTATTACATACATATAGGCTATTGTTAGTTATATGTCAAGTTATTTTCTTATGCATATGTAGGTGTGTTCAATTCTACAGATACTATACAATATGCAGTATGTTGGATAAGCTTATATTGCATTAAATTATTAGTTGGTTGTATTAAAAAATTAATCAAAACATTAGAAAAAACTTGTAGTTTTCCTGAAAAGACTGAAGTTTTACTTACTCAATTTTTTTGTTTTTTTGTAAATTGAAATTAGTGTGTTAATTATGACTAAAACAGAGATTAAATGCATGTTCATGTAACTAAGATAATGGAGAATATGAATATAACATAATACATGAATTTATCTTTCTAATTTTTATATTTTAAGAAAACCCTCAATGCTTTAAAATTAAAAAAACCATGTCTACTGCCTAGTCTTAAATAACCACATGGTTGAGTCAAAAGTCAGCAATATATTATCTGCATTATTTTTAGAAAAAACCATGACTTGTTTTGATCTGGTCATAAAAACCTTTTTATCTGAGGTTTTTTTCAAAAAGTCTTGACTCATTTTGATGCAGTCAAAAAACGTTAGTCATATTTTTTTCTTTGGGTTAAGTCAAAAATTGCAACAATCTACTAGTTTAATAGAAATTTTCCTATATTTCAAAAAATTATTTTGCAACTTTATTTTAGACACATTGAAATTATCTTGTTTGACAAAAATTATTTGTGGTAAATAAAAAAATTTCTAAATGTTAACAATTTTGGAATATAAAAATTTACTATTTGTAAAAAAAATATAAAAAAATACTAATAATTAAAAATTAAATGATGTGTATATTTTTCAACCACCACTTTTATGATTAATTATTCTAACAGCAATGATAACATTAAAATAATGTATTTTTAGTATAAAATTACACCTGTATGTTTCAATATTGATATATTGTAAAACTGGGCAATCGATCTTATGCCCACTCTTTTTGGTGTCATTTGCCATATTGATTCATCTATTTCAAATGGACATTATGTGGCATATACTTAATATTATAATGATTGGTACAAATGTAATGATAAAGTTATTTCAAAAACTACCCTTAATACTTTCCTTAACTCGCAAGAAGCTTATATGCTTTTTTATCATAATCTTGATCAGTAGTAATAGAATAAGGGAAGGGTGATGGTAGCGCGCTATTAAATTGGTTAAACACACAGCTGAGGGTCCTAAGTCCCACCTTATTATTATTCTACTACTGCATCATTGTATTGTCATCTTTTCTTTTGGTCTGTTTTGGTTTTGCATCCTGGATTTTGGTTTCATTCAACATATAACAACCACAGGCATAACTTTAAAAACTTCTTATTTCCTAGGCCTGCACTATTATGTACAAGTATAGCTTGGTTGATTTCTAGCATTCTCTTCCACCATAAATATTTGGTTTTATTTTTGCTGGAGTGTAAATTACTCTAGGATGTTTTTTACTCATCTGTCCAGAAGCAGCTATTCTTCTACCTTTGGTGCTACCTTTGTTTGTTAGTCATCTTGTTATACAGTTACGCTTTCTTTCTTTCTCTCTTTTTGTTTTTCTATTTTTATTTTTATTTTCCCCTTCTTTCTGGTTAAATGAGTAGATTTTGACTGCTGTTTTATCAACTTATAATGACAAGTAGAGTACATAATATATAATATAAAGTAATAATATATGACGTTGGTGCCTGGGGGGACCCAAAATATATATGGCCCTCCCCCATAAATGTTATACTAGAGAGGACATCACCTATTTACATAGTGTATTTGAATGACAATAAATGCTATAAATTACATTTTTAATTTTTTTTCTCTAAGTTTTATACAATATATAATAGATAGAGATCATATATTATTATTCTCCTCTCCCTTTGTTCACTAGAGAGGACATAATCTATCCAGCAAATGTAACTAAATGGTAACATACAAATTAGTTACATGCTTTGTATGGCAATTGTTTGTAATGCAAATATTTTATATAAGACATTAATTAAATAATTATCTTTATAGATATTTAAATAGAAAGTTATAGTAGTCATTCCTTTAAAATGATATAAAGTATGTAATGATTATTTACACTGTATTGCATCCGAATTTGCTAGATGCAATGATAGTTGCTAAAATTTCTTTGGTAAATATTGAAATGTACAAGTACTGACTTTTCTATTATATTGTGCTGATGGACATTTCTTCCTCAAATATCAGTTTTTCTCTCATCCAGTATCATTGTTTAATAACTCTGTTGTCTCCCTCTTTTGTGTAAATGTAGATAAGTGCACAGTTTAAAATTTATTTATCTAAAAATATTTGTTTGAAACACTGTAACCAAAGTTTTTTGTCTAGCTTGAAGCAAGTTGATTTTTTTTCCTAAAAATAGCTTAGATGATGTGCTATTGACTTTTATTTTAACCCTATGATTTTTTAAGACTAGACAGGGAATATATCTATTTTATTTTAAAGTGATTAAAGCCATTTTTACTGAAAATTCAATAATTAGGCTTTTAGCTATATGACTATATATTCAATTTTTGTTTTATTTATACTTAACATTAAATCATTTTATGCTGCTAAAAAAACTCAAAATGTGAGTAAGTAAAAAAACTTTAGTATAAGTTTTTTCCCTAAGGTTTCAACTAGGTTTCTTAAAACTATAAACTAATAATTTAATGCTATAAAAGTTTATACTATATACTGTATATTATATAGTACTTGGATAACTGAATATAACTATATAGTATATGTATGTATATGGAATGTAAATATAATAAATTGAAATGAATAAAATATCCTAGGCCTAACTGGTTAGATAAATTATTAAAAATTGGTGGAAATTCTCGAGTGGGTAGTTATCAATTATTTCTAGTCAGAATACTGACTGACAACATCTATGATATATACTGTAACTTATTGATATAATTAACTCATTTAGCCTTTTGCTATGGCTACAGTTACACTTACACAAAGTCCAAACCATTTATAATATCAAATTTGGTGTTTTCGAATAAATCAAAATAGAATGCGCTTTAAAGTACTATATATATAGGTTTAAAATATGACTTACATGAAAACATAATCCAGTTATACAAAGAACTGTCAAAATCTACTTGAACAAACCCGGCATAAATCTGTTTATTTAATTGACCGCTGTTTACTAAAGCGCAATATACTTACCACGAATAATTATTTTAAACACAGACTTGAGGAACTATTTGCGTATACCTTCTAAATGAATAGATAGCTTGGTTTTTTAAATAATCTCAGTTTTTTATAATTGTTTTTTATTTAAAATACCCATGTCCATGCTTTGTATTTTTTATCCAACAACTTATCTCACGCTACTGTTTACGCGTACAAATTATTTAGTCTTAATCATGAATGTTTTAACCATAGAGTATTTACACATAGAGCCCCCCTTCTTACTCTATGGTTTTAACGATTTCGAATTATTTTTAAGGATAAGATATTGCACATTCTACTAATGGAGGTGCAGAATTTTATAGAGCTATTTGAATTATTAACTGATATCGTAGTCATATAAATCCAAATCATTACTCTATATTAAATTATGACGTGTATTAATTATATAAAAATATAAGCATAATATAATCTACCATTAAATAAATAAATATATTCTACTATACACTCTATGAATATAGAATATACTTAAGATACTTTATTCTTTAAGTATTCTTTGATGCTACGCGTAAAGATTTATAGAAAATATAAATTATATTATTAGTATTTTTTATTCTTTATATTACAGAGTATAATACAGAGTGAATTGGAAATATACTTTTATAGATACCTTTCAGTGGATAAACTAATTCGTATAAGTCTTTTTTCTTTTGGTGTTATACAGTATATGAAGAGGAAAACTATTACATTTTGAGAGATGCATATGGTATATATCTAGCATGCTAGAAATACAATACCCGTAAGACCCCTATATAGAGTAATAATAAAGGTATATGGCTCCCATCCACTATACCACAGCTCCCATGATAACTAAAGATTAGAAGACATCCAGTATATGCGAGTAGAATCGTCATAGGATGTTTTGCTAAACAAACATTTTAAACCTCTGCAAAAAATAAGAATCGAACTCATCTACATGTTCACGGCTAATATCCTCGGAATACACGCTCTACAAGATTAAACCACTCAAAAACTGTAAATGAGACTCAAGACTATAATCCGTCCCAAGAATGAAAACAATATCCTTGGTATCACTTTCACAGAGAAACTTTCGTGGAATATTCACATACATAATATCATCGGGTCTGCGTCCAAACGTATGCACTGCTTACGTATCCTCAAACATTTTCTTTGTAAAAAATATCTTATTAGTATTTACAACGCTCACATTAGGTCTATACTCGAATATGCTTGTCAAGTTTTTGTCGGATTAAATAACTCTCTAGCTAAAAAACTCGAACAAATACAAA